>PVKZ01006770.1:0-30471 GCA_004027375.1 Macroglossus sobrinus | reverse complement strand
TAATTATAGAAGCTTTTAGAAGCAAATTATTTTGTTATTTGTTGTAAAGCACTAATGTTTCCAATTTTATTAGGTGGAGAGCATCATGAAGCACCTAACTTATTAATGCCTTAACATTCAGTTAGATGAGGAGTCAGGCTAAGTTGAAGACATGATATTAAAGTGATACACACACACCACATAATATAGAATAGTTTAGCATTGAATCTAAAAATATACATGTTTAATTGATCCAAATATTTTCCAGATGGAGAAATTAATTATTCTGCTGCTCTGGATACTGTATGCTATAAAGGTAAGACATATTGAATATGCCCTTTTTGGAATAATAAATTAATGGGCAGGATGCTATTGCATTGAGTACATTTTGAAAAACAAGGGGTATGTTCGGAGAAATAATACTAAATATTAGGTTTATTACCTAAAAATATTTTCTTTGCTAGGTGCTGAACAAATTTGTACATATAGATAGCATCTGTTTTCACTGCTTACAAAATGTGTTGGGGATAATCAGTGGAGCGAGAGATGAGAATTTGGTAAAAGACATGGCATGGTGACTCATTTTTAGGTTGTTTTTGGTAGGAATTTTGATAAATATATTATTCTGAGAATTGAACTCTTTTTTTTTTGTCATCTGGAGAAGATTAAAGGCCTCTTATCTTAAAGTCTATTTTGCCTCAATTGGTAATATGTTCTCTATCTGTAAATAAACTAAGGCTCTAAAATGACTCAAACATTTTGCACTCAAACTTATTTTAATTGCAAATGTATTGTCAATAATGTCTGTGAAATAATTCGGTTTTGTAGCCATTATCATCAAGGTACAAAATTCACGTGCCAGGAGGGTGTGCTGTGTTGTTCCTGTCTCTTCCTTACCCCTGACCCTGGGAATATGGTGTTTTCTAGTTTGAGAAACATGGATCATAAATTTCCCTGCTCTTATTTTACTTCCCTTTTGTAAGTTATTTTCAAAATTATGTTTACAAATACAGTATCCAATGGATGTTATTTAATTCATGTGTAGAAATCAATATTGCTGAAATATTTTTCAATTATTTGGCATATTTTAGTTTTCATTCTTATAAATTAATAACCAAAACTACATTTTTATTATTTTTTTTACCATTACTTTTCTTTCTCATTTCAGATCTCAAGAAGTTTTTATTATATGCCAGTAAATAGACAAACAACAATTTTTATTGAATGGGAAGAATTTCCTAAGGGAGGAAGTCCTGAATTTTATTCTTTAAAATACCACCTTCTTAATAATTTTGCCCAAAAAGTAAGACATCATTTTTTGCCTTTGATGAACAGTAAGCCAGTGTAAATTTGTTGTCACTAAATGCTATATCAGAAATAGGAACTTAATAGTTACTGTAATTTCTTACTTTTGTTTTATTAACACATAAAATGTTAATTTATGAAGTATCTTCAATAAGTAGTTGATCAAAATAATATTCAACTTTTTCAAAGGAACTGATGATATATTTCCCTTTTTAGAATTTGCATATTACAGAGAATAGCTATTTAAAAAGTAACATTTTATGTAAAAATAGATATTTTATGTGTATGTTTATATTCATATTGGAAAAACTGTTTCTTATGAAGATGCACGAAAATCAAACTTTTAGTGTATCTGACACAGATTTAGTAAACATTTCTTAAGGAAATGTGTCTCATTATTTACAGAATGTCAAAAGCATTCCAACAGACCCACAAAACCCTCCAAAATCAATAATAACACTAGAAGAAAATGAAGACTATCACATCATTATACAGTCCATAAAATATGGACAAATTTTAAGTGAAAAGTCATTTCAAACTCGTAAGTAATATATATATGTTGTTCAGCTATATTACTTAATTATAAAAGGGAAAATATCGGATAATTTGAATTTTATAATGATTAACAGGTATGTAATGGTAGTTGAAAATTGCATTATAATAGGAATCTGTTCTTTAAATATAAGTTTCAATATTTAAAAACATTTTAAGCTAAGAATAACATTTTTAGTTTTGACATTTAATAAGTGATTATATAAATAAGTAGGTATAGTGAAAATATGTGTAATCCTTGTGTTTTATACAGTTTTATTTGAAAACATACTAATTATTCTTTCTGATTTTTTTAGGTGGAATCTCAACTAGAAATATTAAAACAATAGTAACAAGTACTAGTGTTTCTTTTAACTGGAGTGTGCTATCTTCCAATGACATTTCAGTATCAATATCTCTTAATAATTCTTCACAAATTATGCAAAATAATGTCATTGTCTATGAGTGGGATGATTTGAAACCTGCCACCTTATATGCTTTTACTTTTGAATTTAAACAGTTACATTTGGATTCTATAAAGATACTTCAGAGACTGAGTGTTCAAGTTGAAACAGGTATATGGATATTTAGTTTGATAATAAATATATTAATATTTAAATATGTGCTTTGTCAGCACATATTTAAATATTAATATATTTATTATACATTTTGTAGATAACTTTGCATTGTTCTATTAAGAAGTGATCCAGCCAAGCATTAACCACTGTAAATTACTTATAAATGAATTAGCATAGTCCCCTTTTTCTAACTATATCATTCTGGTATTTGACTAATTTAGTGAACAAGGTAGATTTAGCAGTATAAAGAAAGAACCAACGGTATTTTTCTTCCACCACTTTTAAACTGAACCAGGTGGGTCCTCTTTTCTTGAACTCTGAATAGTTCATATAAATTTTATAGCTTTTTAGGTGACTCTAAAGTATCAGTGAATAGTCTCATTTTTAGATATTGAAAAAATCCATTCAAATCTAATAAAATAAGTCTGTCATCCTATTTAAAGCCTCTCCATTACTCATCCCTGATCAGATGTGACCAAAATTTAGAATACTATAAGCAGAAACGGAATGTGTTAAACTTTTTGTGTTTTCCTAGTTCCACTTTCTTCTCCCACATGGTGAGAAAAGATATGAGAAGAGGATAGAGTCATATATACTAATGAGGTCAATACACTCTCTGTGATGAGCAAAGAGTCTCATTTTAATACCCTCTAAAAGAATAATCAGTGAACCACAATGTCTGTTTACAAGTGAAGTGGAAAGATACTTGAATAGTAAGAAAAAGACAGTAAGGTAATTAAAGCTTTCCCTTTCCCCATCTTCCTTCTTCCCCTGTGGAAAAATAAGACAACAGTTCCTTCAAAAGATTCTTCTCATAGCTTCCTAATATTCTGGGTTGACGTGCTGACGAAGCGCAAACAAGAGCAAGTACAACACCTCCTCCGAACAGGCTGATGTTTTCCTTAGTCTTTCCGTTATATGCAATCTCAGAGAAAAAGTCTCAGCAGCCATTCCATTTTATTTTATTTTATTTTATTTTCTGGAAGGTGAACCCATTTGAAATCAAGTGGCAGAGAACAGACTTCTTAGCAAGCATTATGTATAGTTCTCGGAAAAAAATATATCTTAAAAATTTTCTTTCAGCACGAGAGTAAGGGACAGGAAGGCAACCGAAAGTAACTTAAAAAAAAAGAAAAAGAAAAACATCTGTGTCTTTTGTTTTAATTAGGTTATAATGGAACAATAATTCTGCATAATTAATCTTATGGCTTCTTAAAAAGCTATTTTAATTGGTAGTAATTCATTTACTACTTGAATAATAACAGCTTTAGCACTTTTATTGGTTTGGGAGAAACATAGGGCAAGTGCACAATTAATACTATGAGGTTTTCACATTTAACTTGTAGAGATGATAAGAAATATGCTATATTTCTGAAATGCTATATTACTGAATTCATCTCTAACGGAGCATTTTTCTTTTGGTAGGTTCTTGCTTAAAAGGATGGGTAGCATTAAAGAGTAGCTGTTACAGAATTAGCAAAGAGAGTAAGGCATGGAATACAGCCCAGCAACATTGTAAATTATCCTTAAATTCTGCACACCTTGTGGATATAAAAAATGAAGAGGAAAAAAAATTTTTATTTTCATATCTCAGGTCAAAGAATCAAATAATAATCTGGACTGGTCTTAATGATATCAAGGTCAGTAACTGTAAAGAAATGCATATATCATGATAAACAAATTCTGTATTATCTATATTCATTCACTCATTTATTTATTCGTTTCTTCCTTCTTTCATTCAATGAATATTTGAGTACTAGTTATAAGCCAGATGCTGTTTCTCTTTTTATTTTCCTATCTCTCTCTTTTCTTCCTCTTTTGTAGAGCAGTTGTAGGTTCACTGTAAAATTGAAGGGAAGGTACAGTGAATACACTTATACTCCTGCTTCCACACATACATAGCCTCCCCCATTATCAACTCCAATGTGGTACATTTGCTACAACTGAAGAACCTACACAGACACATTGTAATCACCCAAGGTTCATAGTTTACATTGTAGTTCACTTTTGGTTTTGTACATCCTATAAGTTTGGACAAATATGTAATGTCGTGTTTCTATCATTTTGGTATCAGGCAGAGTATTCTCACTGCCCTTAAGATCCTCTGTACTCTGCCTATTCATCCCTTCTTCACCTCTTTCAATCTCGTTTGTAGGCATCTGTTTCTTTACCTAATTATGCTTTAATTTCGGCCTTCCCCAGATCTCTCAAATTCATTTGAGTGATCTTATCCATTTCTTCACTTAATTTGTTATCTAAACCAATGATTCTCAAATATTTATCTAGCATATTAAGCTTATTGGAGTAACATTGGTTACTACAATTATATAATTTTCAGGTGTAAATTATCATTTGACATCTGTATATTCTATTGCGTGTTTACCACTTAAAGTCCAGTTTCCTTCAGCTACCATATATTTGATCCCCTTTACCCACTTCACCCTCTGCCTGAACACTATATTGGATCCCCTTTACCCCGTCTACCTCTCCCCTCCTCCACTATCCCACTAGTAACCACTAGTCTATAGTCCATGTCCATGAGTCTCTGTCCTGCTCATTTTTTGCTTTTAGGTTTATATTCCATGTATAAGTGATATCATGTGATTTTTCAGCCTTTTCTGTCTAGCATATTTCACTTAGCATTATTATCTTGAAGTCCATCCATGTTGTCACAAATGGCAGTATTTCATCCCTTCTTATGGTGAATATTTCATTGTATATAGCTGAGTAATATTCCACAGCTTCTTTAGCCAATCATCTATCATAGGACACTTCAGTTGCTTGCATGTCCTGGACACTGTAAATAATGCTTCTATGAACATCAGTGTGCAAATATGTTTTCGGATATGGGTTTTCTAGTCTTTGGGGTTAATGCCCAGTAGAGAGATTGCTGGAACATATGGTAGATCCATTCTTAGTTTTTTGAGGAACCTTCATACTGTTTTCTATAGTGGCTGTACCAATTTTCAGTCTCACTAGCAGTGTATAAGGGTTCCTTTTTCTCCACTTCTCTCCAGCATTTGTTATTACTTGTCCTGTTGATTATAGCTATTCTAACAGATGTGACATACTATCTCATTATGGTTTAGATTTGCATTTCCCTAATAGCTAGTGATGTTGAGCATCTTTTCATATAGTTGTTGGCCATTTGTATGTCCTCTAGGGAGAAATGTCTGTTCAGGTCCTCTGCCTATTTTTTGATTGGATTATTTTGTTGTTGTTGTTGTTATTGAGTTGTATGAGCTCTTTATATATTTTGATATTAGGTCCTTATCAGAGGTATTGCTTGCAAATATATTTTCCCATTCGGATAGTTGTCTCTTTAGCTTGTTGATGGTTTCTTTTGCGGAGCAGAAGCTTTTTAGTTTGATGTAGTCCCATTCATTTATTTTTGCTTTTACTTCCCTTGCTTTTGAAGTCAAATTTGTAAAATCTTTAAGCCTGAGGTCCTTGAGTTTAGTTTCTATGTTTTCTTCTATGCATTTTATTGTTTCACGTTTTATATTCAGGTCCTTAATACATTTTGAGTTAATTTTGGTGTGTGATGATAGACAACAATCTAGTTTCATTGTTTTGCGGATGGCTTTCCAATTTTCCCAACATCATTTTTTGAAGAGGCTTTCCTTTCTCCACTGTATGTTTGTGGCTTCTTTGTCGAAAATTATTTGCTCATATAAATATGTGTTTACTTCTGGACTCTCGATTCTGTTTCACTGGTCTGTGTGTCTGTTTTCCTGCCAATACCATGCTGTTTTGATTACTGTCACTTTGTAGTATAATTTAAAGTGAGGCAGAATGATTCCTCCAGCCTCGTTCTTTTTTCTCAGGATGGCTTTGGCAATTTGGAGTCTTTCATGCTTCCATACAAATCTGGTGATTTTTTGTTCTATTTCTTTAAAAACTGCCGATGGGATTTTGATGGGGATTGCATTAAATCTGTATAATGCTTTAGGTAATATGGTCATTTTAACTATGTTGATTCTTCCAATCCAAGAACATGGAATATCTTTCCATTTCTTTGTATCTTCTTAGATTTCTTTTAATAGGGTCTCATAGTTTTCATTATATAGGTCCATCACTTGTTTTGTTAAATTTATTCCTAGGTATTTCTTTTTGTTGCAATTGCAAAAGAAATTATTATTTTTTCACTTCTTTTTCTGACACTTCATTATTAGAGTATAAGAAAGCTACAGATTTTTGAACGTTGATTTTTGTATCCACAGACTTTACTATATTTGCTTATTGTTTCTAGTAGTGTTCTTGTGGAGTCTTTAGGATTTTCTGTATAATTGTGTCATCTGCAAATAGTGACAGTTTGACTTCTTTATTTCCTATTTGGATACCTTTTATATCTTTCTCTTTTCTGATTGCACTTGCTAGATCCGCCAATGTTATATTAAATAAGAGTGGTGATAGTGGACAGTCTTGCCTTGTTCTTGATAATATATGGAAGGTTTTTAGTTTTTCACCATTAAGTATAATGTTGGCTGAGGATTTGTCATAAATGGCCTTTATGATGTTAAAATACTTTCCTTCTATTCCAATTTTGTGAAGTGTTTTGATCATAAATGGATGCTGTATCTTGTCAAAGAATTTTTATGAATCTATTGATATGATCATATGATTCTTATTTTTAAATTTATGTGGTGTATCACATTAATTGATTTGCATATGCTGAACCATTCCTCTGCCTCTGGGATGAAGTCCACTTGATCGTGGTGTATAATCTTTTTAATATTTTGCTATATTCAGTTCGCTAGTATCTTATTTAGGAGATTTGCATCTGTGTTCATGAGAGATATTGGTCTGTAGTTTTCTTTTTTCTGTGTTATCTTTACCGGGTTTTGGTATCAGGATAATATTAGCCTCATAAAATGTGTTGGGAAGTATTGCCTCCTCATTTTGGTTTTTTGGAGATGTTTGAGGATAATTGGTATTAAATCTTCTTTGAATGTTTGGTAGAATTCACTGGTGAAGCCATCTGGTCCTGGACTTTTCCTTTTTGGTAGGTTTTTGATGATTGTTTTAATTTCCAGTTCTTGATTCAGTCTAGAAAGGTTGTATTTTTCTAAGTACTGGCCCATTTTTTCCAGGTTATTAAACTTGGTGTTATCTACTTTTTCATAGTATTCTTGTATGATCCTTTGTATTTCTGCAGTGTCTGTCATAATTTCCCCTTTCATCCCTGATTTTGTTTATTTGTGTTCTTTCTCTTTTTTCTTTGGTAAGTCTAGCCAGGGGTTTGTCAATTTTATTAACCTTCTCAAAGAACCAGCTCTTTGTTGCATTTATATTTTTTCTAATTTTGTTTGTTTGTTTGTTTTGTTTTCAATTTCATTTATTTCTGCTCTAATTTTGATTATTTCTTTCTTTCTGCTGACTTTAGGCTTCATTTCTTCTTCCTTTTCTAGTTTTTTAAGATGAAGCATTTGGTTGTTTATTTGGGCTCAATGATATGAATTTTCCTCTTATGACTGCTTTTGCTGTGTCCCAAAAGTTTTGATATGTTGTACTATCATTATCATTTGTTTCTATGTGTCTCTCAATCTCTCTTTTTTATTTCTTCTCTGACCTAGCATGTTGTTTAATCTCCATGTATTTGTGGTTCTTCCTGATTTCTTTTTGCAGTTTATCTCTATTTTCAAAGCATATGATCGAAGAATATGGTTGGTATGATTTCAATCCTCTTATATTTGTTGAGGCTATCTCTGTGTCTTAGCATATGGTTGATTCTTGAGAATGTTCCATGTGTACTAGAGAAGAATGTATAAGTACTGTTTTGGGATGGAAGACTCTGTAAATGTCAATTATGCCCAGTTGGTCTAATGTGTCATTTAAGGATGTTATTTACTTATCGATTTTATGTTTAGATGATCTGTCTATATCTGATAGTGAGGTATTTAGTGTTTTGGTCTGTTTCTTTCTTCAGTTCAGTTAGTAATTGCTTTACATATTTTTGGGCTCCCTGATTGGGATCATAGATCTTAATAAGTGTTATGTCTTCTTGGTGCATGATTCCCTTTATCGTTATGAAGTGTCCCTCAGTATCTTTCTTTAACTTTTTTATTTTGAAGTCTATTTTGTCTAATATTAGTACCACTACTCCCGCTTTTCTGTGAATGTCATTTGCTTGAAATATCATTTTCCACCCTTTCACTTTGAGTCTATTTTGTATTTGGAGCTGAAATATGTCTCCTGAAGGCAGCATATGGTTGGGTTTTGTTTTTTGATCCATTCTGCATCTCTGGCACACTCTCTTCTTATGAGCTCCAGATATCTATCTCATTTTCTTCTGATTATCTCTTTGAGAATTTTTCACAGACACATCAACATCGCCTAGAATGACATGTTATCTCCTTCACACCAAACCTGCTCTACTTCCTTTATTTCTCACATCTGAGGACAGTACAATAATATCAACCTGAAAACATGGACGTCTTCTCCATTTTTTTTCTTTCACTCCACACATCCAGGTTTTTGAAGTTCAGTTTTACTAAATAGATACAGAAAGATCTGATTATTTTATTCAATACCAGTGAAA
This sequence comes from Macroglossus sobrinus, assembly GCA_004027375.1. Classification (NCBI taxonomy): domain Eukaryota; kingdom Metazoa; phylum Chordata; class Mammalia; order Chiroptera; family Pteropodidae; genus Macroglossus; species Macroglossus sobrinus. Next base: position 21,537 of record PVKZ01006770.1, on the reverse strand, counting down.
AGGAATGTGTGATATTTTTCTCCAATATCTCTAATACTAATGGGATACCTTGTGAAATTTCATTTTGGTCAACATTTGTAGGAAAACTCAAAACTAACACAATTATTTCTATCTAGTTTGTATTTTTTTCCTGATGATCCATTTAATTTTATTTCCTGTTACTCAAATATAAATCTGTTCTCCATAGGATATCCTGATCTGTGGTGACTCAAGACAAATTCTATCAGTTTGACACCAATTTTTCTGTGGAACTTTGCATAAGCTTGGGGAAAACTACTGGCAATCTTTAAATGCATTTTCGTAATTCTATTTTTGAACTTCCTTTATCTTTTAATAAGTAGAGAATAAAGTTCTAATAAAGGTTCATCAAATCACAGTTCATTTCAGACACCTCAGAAGTTCCCCTCCCAACATGCCCGTCTCTTTCAAAATGTACCAGTTAGTGTAGGTATAGTTGTTTCTTATGTTAGTGTGATTGTTATAAACTGTTTAAACTGTTATGGTTACCAATCTCTGTTAAAAGGTTCAGGTAATATGGTCATGAGAGCTAAAGAGGCTCTCAAGGCATTTTTGTGGTTGCTATGAATTTTTCTACATATCTAAGATGCAATCTCTGCTTTCAAGATACTTAAAAATAACTTGGGAGCTAAATGAAATATCAAAGTAACTATATAAATTTTATTTATAATAATAACTAAGTCCTATAGTGTCTCCTAAGTGCTAAACACTATTCTATGTGCTTTACTTGTATGACACATAAGAAAATTGGGGCAAAGGTAGGTTAACTTGTCCACATGGACAAGCATCAGAGTCTGCTCTTAACCATTGTCCTCTTGTGGTTGATTATAACCCAGTCTCCTGCTGGGTTATAATCCCTGTGGTAGGTTGAGGAAGTCATCACCTCTTCCAGCCATGCTGAATAAGTGTGAGTTTGTTACTGGACTTCAAGGATAGGCTATCTTATTCATCATTGTGTTCATAATTCAGTGTGATCTGACACTCAGCAAGAACTTAATAAATAAATAAAAGGTTAACAGTCATATATTCTACTTTGTGAGGGTTATATAGGTTACTCTCATTTAGCTCCCACAGCAACCTTATGCGGTAGACACTATTATTTTTCTCATTTTGTAGATACAGAAAATGAAGCTCAAAAAATCCTGGGTCACATCGCTAATAAATGGCCATGGCAGACCTTGAACCTGTACCTATCTGACCAATACTCATGCCCTAACCACTTGAATATATTCCCCTTGCACCTCTATTTGTTTTAAAAAATAGTAGCACCGATGCAATAAAACCGACCCTTTGAAGAAACAATATTCCTCCATTCTATTAGGTGGAATTTGTGTTTATTTTTTTGAATCTGTTTAGAATGTCTCGAAGGAGCAGTTCTCTTTAATCCTTATCTATGTCATTAGCTTTGAACTATGCTTGGTGCTGAGATGACATGATAATCACAATATAGATATGGTCTCTGTTTTCATAGCACTCATTATCTCTATACACATTTTATGAGGAGCTATTATGTGCTGGTGTTTTGCATGCACACTCTCTAAACCTGTTGGCAACCATGTAAACTAGTTTTTACTATCTCCATTGTACAGATGAAAAAGTTTAGTTCCTAAGAGGTTAGCAGTTGTCCAAGAAAGATAGTAAGTAGCAGAAACATTGGTTAGAATACAGGTATATCTTTGTTAAAGCTTGTACTTTCCCTACTACCTCATTCAGGGAGGGTAGCCATGTGACTATCTAGAGATACGTTCATTACTTATAAGAATTGAGGTTGGTGATATTCACTAGTGACATCCTATAGCAGAAAGGTACCAACAACTTTTCTTGATGCGTATGACTTAGTTGATGACTTGAAGTAAAATAACTACCATCTAATGAGTAATGGGTCTGTACTTGGCTTTGTATTGAACCTGTCACATGCACTGCCTCTTTAATCCTCACAAGTCAAAGTGCAGATTCTAATATTAATACCCATTTTACAGATGAGAAAATATAGGCTTAGTGTGAGATTCAGCAAGTTGCCTGAAGATGTATGGCTGGTGAGTGAATGAAAGTAAACTCCGTCTCCAGCTCAGAATCTTTATCATGAAAGAAATCTACATAGATATTTTAAACTGGTTGTTGATTTAAGAAACTTAGAAAATTTCATAATATAGGCATGACCAATAAAATCCTAAAATACACTTATTTGAAGATATGGCTGTTTTTCTTTATATTGGTTTAATTTGTACATCTTATTGCAGAAAGAAGGTCATCTCACATGGACAGATGGATCATCTTTTGACCTTAAGAAAAATGAGATCTTTTCTTTTCCACTACTACCCAAGAATGAAACACATTGCTACATTTTACAGCAAAATGCAACTGGCTCAAACTATTTTTTTGCAAGATTTTTCTGTTATGTTTCATTGCCATATATTTGCAAATATGAAAGTAATTATTTTTTAGTATTCCTATGTTTATGCATCTCACTCTTTTATAATTTTAAAAATAGAATTATAATTTATAATTAAAATAATTTTTTTTATATCTCTTTCAGCACCTTCTCTGCAGGAAAATCTTTCAATCTACATAAAGGATGTTGGAACAACTGAAGTTGTATTTAGTTGGAATAATTTGAATGGATGGAATAATTTGAATAAGTGGCTGAAACTAGGATATAAAATTATCATTAAATATTATTTAGATTATACAGAGCAACATTTTGAGAGCATGCCTCCAAATACTACAGAAAAATCAATTACCCAACTGTCTCCTGGCCATGTATACAGATTTTCACTCTCTGCAATAAATGAATGGGAGGTGAAATTGACATTAAGTCCAGTATTTATAGTTGAAACACGTAAGTTATAAGACATCTGAAATTATAATTTTTCAAGTATTTAATAGCATCAATAGTATATATTTCCTGGGGATCTGGTATTTTCTCATAACACTTAGAGCATACCTGCAACTTTGTCATTTTTAAATTACAATGAATCTGTTTATGCATTTGACTTTCCTTAAACTAGAAGCTCGTAAGAAACTATATCTTATTTGTCTTATAGCACCAGCTAGACTGGTGCCTAGTCCATGGCAGATAATAAATTTCTGTAGAAATGAATTTGTGATATATGTTAATAGCAAGAGATAAACAGATGTGTGGTTCTGGCTCGTAAGAAGATTATAAACAGAGAAAATTAGTACGGAATAAAAGTAAATGCAAACTGAACTATATAGCAAAATATAACCTAGGTGGTGCATGTAATAAGTGCTTTCCAGAATTCAGAGGATAGGTGACAGGGGAAGACTTGTAGAAAGGAGAGGCTTAGACTCAAACTTGCAGAAAGAAAAAATACATGTAAGCAAATGTCTGAAGATATGAATTTGTGGCCAGAGAAAAATGCAGACTGACTGGAAAAGATATCCTTGGGCATGAAGGTAAAATCAGTTTGAGAGGTAGGTGGTGCCAGATTTGGGAACATGTGGAATCTCTGTTTCAGATGATTGAACTGGACCTTAGAAGCAGTGGAAATCCATTAAGGCTATAGTTTTAAGACTTGCTTAACCTTCCAATAAGCACTCTTAATGCATTAATAACTCAGTCCTTACCTTAGCTCTGGGAGTAGCTATATAGAAATGAGAAAACTTCAGAAAGGTTAAGTAAACTGACTAGAGTAGCATGCTTTGTTAAGTGGTAGAGCCAGATAGGAACCCAGATGGTTTTATTTTAACTCTTGAGATATTGCTTCTAAAGAAAGAAGGGAGGGCAGGGAACGGATGTGGCTTTGTGGTTGATATGTGCAAGGTGCTGTTTTAAGAAAAGTAATCTTCAGGGATTAAGTAGGAAAATCACTGGCACTGGATGAAATGGTTTGTAGTGGGTAAATATTTCTGTAAAGGGATGAATGCCCCAGTTCCGGTGATAATGAGAATCAAGAGTGATTAATATGTAGTCCCTGCCCTCTAGTCTGACATGATCAGACTAGACATGATTCAGTGATCACCAAATGCCTTAAGTGCCACTTTGGTGCTGCTTGTAATAAAAATAATGATTGAATAATAATATGTGTCGAGCACTGTGCCAAGTGTTTTACATCCCTTATCTTATTTAATCATCACAATAATTTTACAAGGCATTACTATAATTCCTATTTTATAGTTAAGAAAGTGAGGCTCAAAGAGAGTAAGTAATTTACTCAGGAAGTGGAGCTAGAAAGAGGAAGAGCTATGACTAAACCAGTATTTCTTTTCTCTTCAAACTGGAATATTATGGAAGTACTGAGAAGTGAGAGATTATGCAATCAAACCACATCACTAATATCATGTATTTTCTGATATTTTTATCTCATAGGTCCATTACCACCTCAAAATATTACAGTTACTCATGTGACTCCAACAGAAATATTTTTACACTGGGATCCTCCAGATCTTGTATCTTTTCACCATTACCTTGTGACTATTTTAGATTTTGAAAACAATAAATCGGAAGAGGTGTTTGTTGCAAAACTCAACACATCAGCAACAATTAGAGATCTCAGATCTTTCCATCATTATCTGATATATCTATTCAGTGTAGCAGAAAGAGGAACTCTAAGTCTCTTTGAGAAACCTATTTCAGTCATTACAGGTAAGTGTGGACATATTTTGCTTTTTAATCAAAAATATAAATTACACATGTTGTAATATTATTTTGTTGAAATTTAATGATGTCGACTCTTTATAGGTACAAATAAGTACAGTGGGATATTTGTTGAAATGTTAAATCACAACTTTAAGCATGGATTCTAAATACTAAATTCATTTAGATATAAACATCTACATTGTTCCTACTAGGGTTCCTAGAAGACATATTCCTTATCATAACCATGACTAGGAAATAAATTATCATAAAATATAAAGATTAATTTACCCAATTTTCTTTAACAATACGAGATCCATCAAGTAGGTCTATGAAGTTAATCTTTTATTTTCTCTCGCAGTGTGATGAGTTGACCTCTAGGCGGCAGTCTCATCCTAGGACTTTGGCCAATGCATTTCTAATCAATCCACAGGGCAGTTTTTGAATCCTTGTCTACAGAACAAAATCATTAATCTTTATTTAAGCATTCTATTTACCCTCTTAAGTATAAATAATTATTTTTTGAAAAGATACAACACTATTATATGAAACAATGCATAACTAAGCACATTTTGGCAGCATTATCTCTGTGTGTGATATGTGTATTGTTTGTGTGTGTGTTTGTGTATTTAGCATGCCTACATGCAAAGTTCTTTGAAATTTCATCAACTGCAATTTAAACACCCTAGAACTGAGGTAAAAAACCTGCACAAGTACAGCCATAGGTTAATAACCCCACACTTACTATAAATACTTGATATTCTTTGAAAATAATAATAAGAAAAGATATTTAATGCTTTCTAAATGCAAATGCCTAACTTACATGCATTCAGTGTTGCAAATCTTAACTACAAATATTTTTCCAGTTGTACTCTAGATAATAGATGTTTTTTCTTGCCTGAGCTCAAAGCATCCTTTAATTGATAAATACTTGATTGAATCCCTTAAAGCATCTTTAAGAAGATGCTTCCATTTTTAACTGATAGGTGGACTTGGAGGATTTCTCCAGATCTATTAATTTTGAAGTCATATTAAAATCTCCCATAGTATGTACCTATTTGTTTAATCAAGGGACAAGAAAAAGGTACATGTCAGCCTGTACATTTAATTTTAGGTCATTTGCTTTGTATATTAAGCTGACAAAGCAGTATATATCTAGGATTTAGTAATTCAATATTCTTTTAGTCTCCTAAGATTGAGGTGATTTTCTTTTTTTTGTTTTCATTTATTATTTACTCAACAAATTATTTTTTCAGTATCTGGAACTGCAATAGGCACTAGAGATAAAGATGAATAAGACCTGATGTCTGCCTTCCAAGTGCTAACATACTAATAGAGTGAGATGAACATGTTAAAAAGTGGTGATAATGCTGTGTTGTAATTGTTGTTATAGGGATTATGCTCTGGATTCTATGGAAGCATAGAGAGGAATGCATCCAGACTTAAGGTACAGGGATAGTCAAAGAAGTCTTCTTATGAAGGAATGGTACTCTGAGTCATAAAGGAAAAGAAGGTGGGAGTAGGGAGGCAGAAGGATGTTGCAAGTAGAGCAAACAGCATTTGCATAGGTATAGAGGACCAAAGACGTATCTATCTAGTTATACCTGGGAAAACCAGAGAAGGTTTTTTGAAGACACTGACATTTGAACATTAGAAAATTGGAAGTAGATTAACATGGTTGGAAAGGGGCATGACAGTGGTCCCCAACTTTTTTGGCACCAGTGCCCAGTGCTCCTATGAGAATCTAGTGCCTGATCTGAGGTGGAGCTGAGGCTGTGATGCTAGTGCCGGGGAGCGGCTGCAGATATAGATGAAGCTTTGGTCACTTGCCCACTGCTCACCTGCTGCTGTGTGGCCTGGTTCCTAATAGGCCACAGACTGGTACCGATCTGCAGCTCAGGTTTTGGGGACCCCTGATGTAGAGAGTCTAGAAAATATAAGCTAGACACAGAATGTGAAGGACTTTGATACATAACAAGGAGTATATTTTTATTCAGTTAAATTTAACTTCTTTGGGGTCATGAAATCTCTTGAGAATGTGGTAGATGAATGGACCTTCTCCCATAAGAATGCACATGTATGCACAGAAAATTTTGTAATTATAGGGCTATCACAAACTTAGCAGATATTATCATTTTCTCAATCACTGCTTATATGCGGCATTCGGTAGATTTCATTTAATTTCTTCACTGAAGTAAAGGTTTTTAACGGTTTATAAGTTTTGCAAGTACATAAAAACAAAGATATGAAGTTGTTTTACTCTGAAATCTTGTGGACAGTTTTTGTAAGTGGATTATTACGCTGGCATTAAAAAAAACAATTTTACATAAACAATCAATTTCAACACTTAAAGTCAGGCCAACTGCAATTCTGTGAAATTAAGGTCTAGGATGAACACATTGTGGGTCTGGCTGAGAATATTTTCCTGGAAAATTAAAATGTGGAATGTGTCTTGATAAGGGAGTAACAGATTAAAAAGAAATTATAATTTCTGCTAAGAAAGTAATTATAAAAATCATAAATAATTTTTTAAAGATTATTTGAAGTAAAACTACTGAACAGTTTAAAATTCTACAAATCATTCTTATAGTAATGAACTAATGATTCATCTTGTGCTTGGGAACTATTAAAAGTTTAGGGGAAGTATATAACACAGAACAAACAATTAAGGCTAAAAGGAAGACATTACGATGTCCAGAGAGTTGCATTATAGTAAAAACCATAATGCTTGATGTTTGAATAAATTGTGTGAGGAGATAAACCAAAGTATTGTCTTTGATTATTACAATAGACTATCAAGAAAATTCTCCGATTGTGTTCTCCATGAATTGTAAACACGATAATTTCCTTTCTAAATGAGTGTCATAGCTTTCAGAAATTACAAAGATAATATAAAGTTGCAACTATCTTTATGATAAATACCAGTCCAAAAGCTTTAAAAATTATCTACATGTTAGTGATGACTAAATTTATATCTCTAGTCCATACCTTTCTCCTGAACTAAAGAGTTAAATATTTAACTACCTAATCATTCTATCTCAGATGTTGCCACCTAAATCTATGTTACCCATACCGCTTTTCCATGTTAATTCACAGCCTTTTCATTCATCCAATTGTATAGGTCAAAAACCTTGAAAGTATCTTTGACCCTTGCATTTCTCTCACAACCTACACCCAAACTGTCAGGAAATCCTGTTGATTCTGCCTTCGAAAATCCAGAATCGTAATACTTGTCCCAACTTATGGCTATTGTCATCCAGGCCACCACTCTCTCTCACCTAGATTACTGGCTTTGCTCCCCTGTTTTTACCATTTGTCCTCTTCTTAGTGTGCCATTAATATAAAAGCCCAAGTGATTTTTTTTTTTAATTTAGGAAAGATTGTGGCTCTGCATATAGACTTATAGTTGCTACCTGTTTTATTCAAAGTAAAAGCCTATGAAGCCTTGCATGACCTGGCTTCCTATTAACTCTGTCCTTATCCTATCACTTTTTCCTTCACTCTGGCTTTCTTTCTGTGTCTGAAGATGCTGGGTAAACTCTTATTGTAGGACTTTTATTTTAGCTGTTTTTTTCTGCCTGGAATTTCCAGAAATTTGCATACCTAAATTCCTCCCCTCCTTTAAGTGTTTTGCTCAAAATCTCATCTTTTCATTGACCCTCACACTTGCCCTGAATTCTCTATTTAATACTACAGCTTCCTGCCTATATCCACCACATCCCTGAGCTCCCTAACCTTGGTTTAGTTTCTTTTTTTTTCTTAGCATTTATATAAAATACTATGTAATGTACACATTTGTTATATTTAATAAATACACATTTGTATTATTTATTGTTTATTTTCATCCATAGAATATAAACTCCATTAGGCAGTAACCTTCGTTATTTCTTCCTGATGGGCTCTGTGTGCCTGGGGGGATGACTGATGCATAGTAGGTGCCCATGTATATTTGATAAAAGACTGAATAATCTCAATAATGGGAATATTACTCTGATAGAACCCTTAAAAATCTGAAGAAGTGGCTAAATATTTTCTATTTTCTTTCGGTGTGTAATGCATGTGCTTAATCATATTGGTAAGTCTTGCCTAGTAATATCAAGACATATTTTCTTCCGAAATCGAGTCCTTTTCAGGATAGGGAAACATAAGGATTTGATTGGTTTTTTAATTTTATTTTATTAGTTTCAAGTATACAGTACATTGGTTAGACATTTATATAGTTTATAAAACGATCCCCTAATTTCTCTCCTCTGGCTTTGTTAAATTTACTTAAAGTACTAATGAATATTTACTGGGATATTTTTACTCAATAGAGTGAGTACTGCTAACAGTATACTAAGTTATGTGTTTCTATTTCTCTGTTTCTCTAAGGTATTAATCCACCTCAGAAAGTTTATGTTACACCTGAGGATGTGGGAGAGGACAGTATAGTGCTTCAATGGGAATCCCCACCAGATGGCCACGAGGTCTACATTCAAGTCAGATCCATACCAGATACCAAACAAGTCATGAATCTTTTTGTAAAGGATGCTAATAGAGTCAAGATTGATAATTTAATCCCCGGAATGACATATGACATTGGAATGGCAACGGTGATTAACAGGAACTTGAGTGAACTGGTAACTATTCAACAGACTTCAAGTGAGAATCAAATACTTTTTGTTTTTAACATATGTTTGCTGAACTCGGGGTACTGTAAAATATTCTCTATAGACTCCCCTTGTAGTGGATTTTACCTTTTTAAGCAGCTTGTTGGTGCACTTCATATAATAGTAGCCTCGAGACCTGAGTAATTCTTATCTCTCTTATCCTGGCAATGATCCCTGCTTGTAGAAGGGCAGTACTGTTTAAGATTAAGAACTTGACCCTAAAGCCATACTACTGAGGTTTGAACCTGGGTTCAACTATTTGAACAAGAGTAGGCAATGTGCTCAATCTTCAGTTTCCACACATAAAATTGGAGAAAATAATAGTATGTATTTCATAGTATTCTCTGAGAATAGCTGATTGAATAAATGTAAGTACTTAGCACACTCCCTGATACATAGCTACATAAATACTTATAATTATTATTATATCAACAAAGGCATGCTATAGCACATTGGAAGGAAAATTTGACAGTGTATAAAAGGTATAGGATCAAATCAACAAAAAATTTCTATGTCTTTTCTCAAATAAGATTAATTCACTCAATAAGTAGTCATTGAAAATTTATTAATGAGGGAGAAAGGCAAATAAAAAAGTGAAAAGAAAAATAAATGAAACTATACATGTTTATAAATTGTGATAAACATTAGGAGAGAAAAAAAGCAAAGTTCTATGATTGACAGTAATTGAAGAGGGATGGAAGGTTCTACTGTAAATAAATTGTAACAGAAGGAGTTACATTTGAATGGAGGCTTAAAGGATAAGAAGGAGCCAGAGCAGAATGAGGTGGTGGAAGGGTACATCAGGCATGAAGGCTGTAAAACAGGAAAAAGCTTGGTGTATCTGAGAACAAAAAGACCAGAACATATAGTATCTAATTAAGAGGGGAAGGGCAGTAGAAAATGATATTGGAGAGGTTTTCAGGGTCAGATCATGAAGAGATTGTAGCCTATGCTCTTGAGTTTCTTTTCAGGGTAGTAGGAAGCCATTGAGAGTTTTATGAGGGAGAGTGACAATGTGACCTATGTTACAAAAATTTAACTATGGCTATGTGCAAAGAAGAATTTGTAAAGGGGCAAGGAAACTGGGTAAGAGGGTATTGGAGAATCTAGGCAAAAGATTATGGTGGACAAGATGGGGAAATGCAAATAGATAGTAGTAGATATATTTTACATTATGGAAGTAGGCGGTCCTAGCTTTAAAGCTGGAGTGCTTGTGATGAATAAAGTAACAGAGAAATTTAGGATTTTGACTTGAGTAATTTGGGTGGATAGTGATGACTGTGAAGAAGAAAAGATTATTGGACCTCATCAGTCTCTTGGCTAACAATAAGGGCAGCCTGGTGGGAAAAAAAATGGTTTGGTCTAAAAAATTCTTTATCAGTAGTTTCCACACTCAGCCAACATTGAATCTTCCCATTTTATCCTCCAAAGACTAAAACTAAATTTATGTATGGCACTTTCACGCTTAAATTTCTGAGAAAATCTACCTAAACATAATTATCATAGGAAACAGTTATTTAAAAGAAAACTACTCTTAAAGATATTGCTGAAAAGAATGATTTCATGTCTATAAAACACCCTAACAAATATTTATTGGCAGAATGAAAATACTAAAATTAAAACATATAGATGGGAAATGAACTGCACTCTTATATCCAGCGACTATTCGCAGTGTGAGGTTAGAGTGTCCCTATATTGTCTCGGTGCCTAAGTTTTCTCTCTAAAAATTTTAGATCCTTGAATACATTTTTAAATTGACTTCTCGCCTTAAAGTCCTATTCTTCTTTGACTCTAAACAACTTAGCATATTTCAACCAATCTGCCATCTAATGGAAAATTTTTGCCTCCCTTCCTGGATAGTGATCTCTTTCAAAAATTTTTTTTCAGCTTTATATCTTCAGTTTTAGCACAGTTCTTGGCTTTATTTAATTTGAGCACTTATTTGTAAAACTGCTATCCAACATGGAGGCTGAAACATGGGTTAACAGACATAAATTTTAGGAAGAATGATAGAAGATTTGTGTTTGAATGTAGGACAGAGATCTTCTTGCCCATCTGATATGGAATTCCTGCATAGTGCCTGTGATCATTTTGGAAAGTTACATCCTTATAACTTACCTCTGTTATGCAGTCATATCTGTTCTCCAGAGCATCACAGAGCAAATCTACTCCTGGATTCACATGAAAGGCCATCAAATGTTTATTTGGAAACATTTTGTGATCCTGGTATCTATAGTTTCTTTCTTTCTGGTGAATTATCTCTAGTTCCTTCAAGCGTTCCACTATTTCTTATAATCCTATTGGCTTTTCTAGTCATTTTTAAAGCTTAAAAATCACCTTTGGCATCACCAGATTATTTATCATTCATCATTTGTCCTTGTCTCAGGATCATAAAGCAAATATTAATTTATCCCAAGGTGCAGAGGTAGAAGTTAATGCTTTCTGCGCATTCATTCAACAAATATTTGCTGATTATTATTGTCCTATTTTTCTCTTTTCTACACACTTTGAGGCAATTACCCATAGAGAGGCATTTTTTTTTAATGAGCTTTTGCAGACATGTAAAAAAAAAATAAAATTTATATATTTGTTTTTTCCCTTTTTGCTTTGAAATACATCTGATTTTCTTTCTCTCTAAATTATTCTGAACCTAACTAGCAAAACTTGATTTCCAGTTATTATTGTGCACCTTGAACCATAAAATGTGCCTTTTGGGAGAAGGCGGTGTTTACAAGCACAGACCTTGGAATTGGATTGCCCAAGTTAGAATTCCAGCTCCACAATTATTAGTTTACATCTGTTGGGAAGTCATTTAACTTTTTTGCTGCTCAGTTTCCTTCTCTCTAAAATGGGAAAGATAATTAATTTTATCTACCTTATAAAGTTAATATAATTTAAGGACTTCAACACCAAGCAAGCACTAGGAGAGTGTCTATTGTTAGGATTTTTATTTCTCAACAATAGTGGAGTTGGTGACATTGAGGTGCTGTGGTCAGCTTAGCAGGAGGTAAAGCCATTCCAATATCTATGTAGTCTCCCTTTGTTGGAGGAATTTAACTATACCCAAGCGTTCTTGAGGGAAGAAGAGCTGTAGGAGAGCTCAGGTTTGTGTTTTCTTTTTTCCTTTTGCTATAGAATAAATTTCAAAATAGACTGGGCATCCCTGACATCTCATTCCACCTTGTCTGTAACAAAAGACTTTGAATTTGGAGCAGTTCAGTTTATCTCATATTGAAAAAACCTCACACAGCCCCCGGGGATACCACTTCTTTTGAAAGAGGTTTTGAAGGAAAATGGGTAAGGATAGAGGTCACAGTCACAGTGGTGACTTCCATCGGAAGTCCCCAAAATGTGGTGAGAACTTTCTTTTTTTTGAAGCAAAATCTACTCCAACTTGGGTTTCCAGAGGTTCAGGAGATAGTTTTGAAGAGAAGGAAGAACTTTGTCCTATTCTACACCTTTCCAGCCTCAGTGACCCTCCATCCTACCATGTCATGCATTAACACCATTGGCTCCATTTCTCTGGACAAGTGGAAATGATGGGAAGTCCCACATTTATCCACCAGAGAGAATGTCACCAACTCTATATACTTTTATGACATACATCAGACTATGCCTATTTAAAGCCTTGTCTCTCCTTAGAAAATGTCTGTGGCACTCAAGAACATGAAAGTGAATTGTTTCCATGACTACACTGGTCACTTCTTTCCAATCACCAGATCTTTAATTCCTGCTCGAGGCACATTTACAAGCTTTCACAGATTATTGTCCACAGATTTAGATGGGTTGGATACTTTTGGGATGTCACCCTAGCTTTGGAAAAGCCATATTTACTGTAAGGGCTTTGTTGCTAAAGACAGCTGGAAGGAATTTAAAGTGGAAAAAAAAAACACATTAGTGATGGACAGAAAAAGAAAAGATAATATAACTGGAAAAAGAAAAACATGATAAAAGTGCCTTGAAACCCAGTAGTATACCATGTAGAATTTTTTATGGTTTGTATATTGAACAATTTATTGTAACCACAAGAATAGAAGAGGCAAGAAAGTTATATGTAACAGCTGATGAATTAGTGGAGATATTGCACAGATTTTTATGGTTCAGAATGCTAATTATGGGTGTGTGTTAAAATCCTGTTACATAGTACTGGCTCTGGAGAAAGTAGCAAAATCACATTATCAAATATTTAACAGTAACTTAGAACAAGTTCTATTGCATAGAACGAGATGTCACTAATAAAACTGAAAAGGCCATCTAATTATTCTCTGAGGGAAAAAGTACTTTTCAGAATATATGTTTTAGAAGAAAATATCTTCTTGGAAGAAAGACAGATATAAGGATATACTGGGTGGTATCTCAATAATCTATAGATAGAATTGAAATTAAAATTGACCTCAGGAAATGTAATGTGAATAGAAATTGTCTGAAATTTTAGATCTGCTCTAAATAGAACAGTAGAGGACTAAGGTGCAACAAAGCACTTTAATAGAGGTCAGAGAGAGTGTAAAATGTAAATGAATCCTTCCTCTAAGCTGTTGCCAGAACTGTGTTCCTAAAAATGAAATGAAATGTCTTCTGAAAATCCCTGTGCCTACAGGATAAAGTCTGACGTCCATAGCATGGCATGCAAAGCCTCTCACAGAAAGAATTCAGCTTCGGGGTGGCCCTTCCATGCTCTGTCCCCTTTCCTCAGATACACCCCATGATTTAACCATCCTGAGTGGGTATAAATACAATCTCCCATTTAATCATCACAATGATCCTATAAAGTAGGTACTAGTCTCTTTCCCACTTTAGGAATGAGGAATCCAAAACACAGAGCGACTAAGTAACTTGCCAAAAACCCCCTGCTAGTAAAGAGCAGAAGGAACTTGATATTCTCAAACACATGACAATGACCTTTCTGATTTCCATGCCTTAATCATTTGCCGGAAATTCCATTCTCACTACCTTTTCTGTCTCTCAAACACTCCTTTTGGTAAACTTGTACTATCCCTTAAGACTCACTGAATTCTGAAAGCCTTCCCCAATTGTCTCTGCTAAAACTGTCATTTCTTGCTCTCTTCTTAACAGCTTTTTGCCCATGTCACCAGCTCAGCTCTAACCATTTGGGTTTCTAGTTAGTGATCAGTGTATCTCTTCTATGAGACTGAGAACTCTTTGAGAGCAGGAACCTGGCCTTATTTATTTCATTTGAGTACTCGTTTTAGTGTGAAGGTTCTCAAAAGTATTTGTTTAATAAATAAATAAAAAGATAAAAACTTGGAAACTCTCAAGTTATGTTTTTGAGACTATTACTGAGAATCAAAAAATAAATTAATTATGTACTTTTAACATAAATATACACAAAATATCCACCGTTTTTCTGTCTAATGCCGACATAGTAAACATAAGTTTAATGCATAGACATTGACTATCTCCACAAATTCTAGAATATGCTAGACAAAATACAGAGAAATATACTAAAATTTTAAAAATCATTATAAATCTTTCTTTTTTGTCTTTCAGAACCCAAACCAGTCCAAATTGTTATTCCTTATGAAAGTCATAATACCTCTGTAATCTTATTTGTTCAAACTCCTGATATTGGAGTGTTTGATGGCATATATGTTGTAACTGAAGGAGGGCCAAATGTAACCATGCCTTTAAAACATGACAGTAAAATAACTGTTGACAACTTAACCGCAGGCACAGAATATAATTTCTTTGTTTCCATCATCAGTGGGACTAAATTAAGTAATGTGTATTATGTGCCTGCAGTAAAAACATGTAAGTATTTTAGTACTTGCATAAGCTTTTTCTTGATTCTGATTTTATATACTGTTTTAAGTTAGTAGGCTACATTCAGTTTAATACAATTGTTTTGAAAGATCTATTAAAATAATTGCTGAGGCTGATCTTTTATTGCCCAAGTATACAGATTGAGCTAACCCTGTGAGATATTGAGAAATCATGAGTTTTAAAAATCTGTGTTAACATCTTTAACAAAAAATATTAGTTAGAAATTTCAATGACTTAATATAAGGGTGAAGAATGTGATTAATTTTAGGCAGATTATGAGAACTAGATTATATTTTTTGAAAGTATCTCTTAAAGTATGTAATCTAAGTATGTGTGTGCTCTCCCCACACTGCCATTTGGGAAGAACTAGTGCATATGTTCCTTACCTCTTTGAATATTTACAATTAATATATATTATATTTGTTTATACTAATACTTACATTTTGAGATTCATAGTGATTTTGATTTATCTTTTTTAAAGTTCCTCAAAAATACTACAAATATTAATTTCGAACATTTAAGATGTGCGTAATTTATCTAAGCTATTCATCCAGTAGATGTAGCAATCAATGAATGGCGTAGAGTAATAAATGCCATACAAAAATCACATGGGGTCCTAAAAACATTAAAATTTCCTCTATAACATGTCCAGGTTTTTTGTGAATTGCTCTTCTGTGTATAAATCTTTACATATATTATTATACCACCGTCTTCTTCCTCCCAAATTGTAATCCTTCCATGACTGTTTAAATTTAACTTTTTCATAAAATACTCCCAAATTGATGTCACGAATCACATTATTCCAATAACATTTTAACATATTTAGAATCATCTCAGTATATGTTGATATTTTATTTTTGCTTACAATTTTCATATACTTCTTATATCTTTGTTCTCTGCCTCTCTTCCTTATATTATAAATCATTATGGGAAACATTCTCTTTGACAGTTCTTGTCTTTCAAAATAATTTCAAAATAGTATTTGGTCATCTAACTATATCAATATTCTGATATCAATCACCAAAATATATCTATATGTAAGAGTCTAAAGCTACCATTTTTTTTCAGTTTTTCTGAAATATTTTTTTTCCTTTATGCTAAATGAGATCTTTAAATTTTGAAAAATAACCATTAAAACTCATCAGATAAAAATTTGTTTTTAGCTTCAGCCAATATTTAATACCAATAGGATTTGTGTACTTTGTTTAGATTTCATATTTTTCTCTCTGTTGTGTTTTCAGCTTATGCTAGTAGTTTCAGAAAGCTTTAATTTCTTTTTCCTCTTTTGGATATTATGCATTTACTTCTGTGAATTTGCTCCTATGTGGTTTTTGGTGCAACATTAAACTTAGCTACCTGTAATGGTATTTACAATCACTCTGAGATTGCAACTGATTATCATATTTTATATACTATTATCATATGTGTAAGCAACCATTTTTAATTAGGATAGAGATATTGTTGACTAATATACTTTATTGTTCTTTTTCACATTGTGCTTTTTTTTTCTCCCTTTAAAGAGATAAATTAAAAGAAAAACTAAGTAAACATCAAGAATTTAAGCATGTTGTGTGTTTTGGATAGGTTTGGAAGCACCATCAAATATCCGTGAGGGCAAAGTTACAGACTCCTCCATAGAAATTCTCTGGAATCGAGCTGATGGGAATTTTCAGCATTATGAAATCACATGCATAAACTGTGCCACTGCTTTCATGGTATGTTACAAGGGGCTCTTGGAGGAATTAAACTTGAATCTCTCATGCTGAATCCAATATTACTGCATTCTTACATTAGATAATAATGAAACTAAATAACCCTTAAGCTTTCTTTTCTTTTCTTTTCTTTTCTTTTCTTTTCTTTTCTTTTCTTTTCTTTTCTTTTCTTTTCTTTTCTTTTCTTTTCTTTTCTTTTTCTGTTTGATTGTGGAGCATTTCTTAAACGAAAGCTTGCTAATTTATTCTTTTGGATTGGTAGGTACAGAAGGTAGTACAAGAAGCAGCAACATTCTCTAATCTGGATCCTGCCACAGTGTACACTTTTTCAATTCGCACTGAAAAAGAAGGTTTTAAAGACAGTACACCTAACATAAAAGAAATACAGACAGGTACAGTCTGTGTAAGCACTTTAGGTATTATTCAGTGTTCAAATACTTATTTGGTTATTTTAGGAGAGATTTAATAAATAGTACATTCTTCCAAGATTTTCTTTATGGACTGGCAATGTTATCTCTTGTCTTTTTTTGTGTTTCCCCTTCCTTATATGGTTAGCATTACCTCTCCTGTGTATGTATTGCCAGACAATAGTGGCTAATTGCCTGGGATCTAGCCAGATGCTCCATTTGAGATTTAATTTCTCCACTGTTCAGTTAAGCAGACAATGAAGTGCCATTTACTTAGTGTAGGTAACTTACTCCCAATAGCAGATGGTGATTTATTCTGTGGTACTCATATAAAATAAAGGGTGATTGAGAAGGATGTATGCAAAATGTATATTTTCACATCTAGGTGAAGTAAAATTGTCAATTTTTATTTTATTCTACTAAAATAACTTTTAGTTATTCTTGACACTAATGCAATAGGAACATTGATTTATATATTTAGAAAGTGGTCATATCTGGCATTCTTTTACTGTAATAACAAAGAATGGCATTGGGAGAAATACCTTGGCAATTTTGTTTCTTTCTCATACTGTAGAAGAATTTTAGAGAGGAAATAAAATGTATATCATATGCTATTTAACTTTTTTTCCTCGGGAAAAAAGAAAATCATTTTATATTCAGATTGGTACTAACTTTCCTACTGATTAACCTTGTCATACTCTGGTATTTAATTAGAATGAGTCCTTAAAATCATTAAATATTTCTAAGAGTGGTGATTGTAAAAGACCAAGATATAATCTCTTCCTACATTTTAGAGGCAAGGGAAATATTGAGTACAAGACCACTGGGATACCCACAGGCTTTATTTCAAAGTTTAAAATGGCTCTTGCTGTTTTTTTTCTTTTTTACTTTTTTGACTTAACTTCTCATATCTGCAAAGGAGAATAAAAAAATGTCTTGGTTACCCTCAGAGTTAGAAGGAATTCAAAACTATCCTGAGAATGTTTCAGGGTTGTTTTAAAGTAGGTGCTTAGTGTGGTAGAAAATGTTATTTTATGTATTATGTTTTTGATGATATAGCCCCAAGTGCAATTGAATTTATGAACCATAGTAGAAACTCAAATGCAATAACTGTTAGCTGGCCTTCACCTAGAAGTCTTTTGGATGGATACATTATTTCAATATCCAGTGAAAACTTCATGAAAGAAGAAATCCTGCCTTCCACAGAAAGGTATGAAAGTATTAAAAAAATTATGTCAAGTTGCATGGAGCACAAGATTAACATTTTATATATAATTTAAAAAAGTTATGTTAGTGTTTTACTATAAATAGTAATTAGAAAACTTTGCAAGATAACTTTTAGGACAATAATACCATTAGGATAATTCTGATGTACAGTATGAAATTTATTCCTGCAAATAAATAATAATGAATTATTTCAGGATATCATCAGGCTATTGTGCATAATATACACTTTTTGATTGAAATGAAATTTCTACATATGAGAGGCTATGATTTATAATTAACCATTTGTGCTTAAGTATAACAAATTATTTTCATAATAGATAATAAAAATAAAACATATATAAAATTCTTTTTGCTGGTAATACAAGCAAATAGACTTTCCAAATGTTTCTGAGCTAAATATCTTAACATTTGACTTCTCTTTTACTGTGTAGGACATTCACATTTGATAGACTTTCTCCGGGAACTGACTTTTTAATTAGTATTATAACTGTCAAGGGACTAAAGAGAGGTCATCCTACTGTCCTCACAGTTAGCACTTGTAAGTTCAAATTTATATTTATCTTTTAATGGGTAAAAATAAGGGAAATAGTTGTGTTGAAAACCAATAAATAATTAAAATGAAATAACTATGAAAATGGCTTATGGCATGCTTAAAGAGAAGGAGCACTGTCTTTATGTGGAGAATGTCTGAGTTATATTCCTGCCTCTATCACTTATTAGTTATGTGACCTTGGACAAAATTGTTACAGTCTCACTTAGAAAACGAGAATAATTATCCCTGCCTAGGTATAAAATCTTATAACTAAAATCAAATGCAAAGCTCTTTGTTAAAGTACAATGTTCTCTAAAACCCTGAGGTGCTATCGTTACGAAAAAGTTAATATTTTGGCTATATCTATAACACTTAATTAAAAACAAAACAAAACCTTTGAATATGACCAAAACATAGGTGGCACTGTGCTTTCAGTTGCATTAATTTGGGTTCAGTTTGCCTCTTCTGATCTATTAGCATCATTTCCATGTATACCTGCCTTGAACATATGCAGGCGTTCCAAAGAGCCCTGTTACTTGTGGGTCATAGCTGTATGAACATGTGCTCAAGTATCAGTGTTCCAGCACTATGAAAGTAGGCTTACTCACAGAATTTGCAATGTGGAGAAAGAGAAAACCCCAAAAAATACAGCAACAGTCAAGTCAATTTCTAGGAAATAAACTAAAAAAATCAAGCATTTATTATACACTAGCACGGTACTTACAATGTGCTTAAGTTACCACACTGATGACCAAAAAGGTAGGTTAAGGCTAGAGGTGTTTATAACTCATTATGGAAGATGAGATTTAACCGAGGTATCTAACTCTACAACTGATGTGGCACTGCTGTTGCTTATAAAGACTTTCCTAAGAAATATCAGATATCATTTAAAAAAAATGATAGCTCATTATTTTGTATCAGTGAAAGCTTCTTAGGTTGCTGCTTAAATATGGGTTATGTTATCATCATCACCATCATTGTCATCGGTGTTGTTGTCATCACCACATTGAGTGCTTATTCTATGTCAGGGACTTTGCTATGTCTTTTTCTGTGCTTTATATCACTTACTTTTCAATAATAACCTTTATTCTATCCATTATAATAAGATGCTTTTGTTTTGTTTTGTTTTGTTTTTTTTACAAATGAAATTGAGGCTTGGAGAATTTTATTAGCTTATACAGGTAGCAGAGATTTCAACCCATGTTTCCCCGACATCACATTTGGGCCACTGTGTTATAGTGAGGGCTGACTATATCAAATCTTGGCTTTGTGACTTTATATGAATAATAATTCTATTTAGACCTTAAGTTCCTAGGTTTAATAATATTTTCTATATTAATAATGCTTTAACAGTTTTCTCACACAAGGCTGGCAACATTTTTTTTCACCCTTTACACTTTATAATTTGATTTTTGTCTTCTTCTGTATATTAATAATTTTTGGTCTTTTTGTACCTTCCTTTCTTTTCAAGCTACCTCAAATCCAATTAGAAGCTGATGGTATATTAATAAATGTACTAAATAGAGCTAAAATGTATTATGGATATATGGGAGAATAATAAATTAATTGCAGTTGGATGGGAATATCTGTCACAAAAAATAGAATAAAAATGATTGTGAATCAGTGGTACAAGTTTCAACCTACCACTGAGATTAATTCTAATAAAATTAAATCAATATGTAGGTAGGGACAAAAAAAAATCTCATGCAAAATTTGAATTTCAGAGATGAAATTATTCCAATAAAATATAAATGTTACATTTATTCCAGTTAAGGAAAGCAACATGATGTTTTAATTTGAAATATAAATTAGAAATAGAAATGTGTTACTGATTTGAAAAATAAGTTTCTGTAACCTTCTCAGATAACACGTTTAAAGGGAAAAGGAATTTGTAAACTTAAGAAAGGGGGATAGATATATCTCTTTATGCAGTGTATAAAATTATAAGTTAAGAATCTCAATTATAATAACTTTATACTGAATTCTGCTGTAAGAAAAATAAATTTATAGTTTATGTAATTTTATTGTTGAAAAAAGCTTTCTAGAAAATTTTTCCGTTCCCTTTTAGAAATGAGGAAACTGAGATTGAGAGTAAATATCTTGAATAAGGTCACATATTGCTAAAACCAACTTGAAAAACCTAGGAATCTTGTCCTCTTTTCCGCAGCATGACAGTCCAAGGTTATCAGTCCAGTGTAGATAACAGTAATGGTAAACATTTTCTTTCTTTCTTTCTTTCTTTCTTTCTTTCTTTCTTTCTTTCTTTCTTTCTTTCTTTCTTTCTTTCTTTCTTTCTTTCTTTCTTTCTTTCTTTCTTTCTTTCTTTCTTTCCTTCCTTCCTTCCTTCCTTCCTTCCTTCCTTCCTTCCTTCCTTCCTTCCTTCCTTCCTTCCTTCCTTCTTTCTTTCTTTTTCTTTCTTTCTTTCTTTCTTTCTTTCTTTCTTTCTTTCTTTCTTTCTTTCTTTCTTTCTTTCTTTCTTTCTTTCTTTCTTTCTTTCTTTCTTTCATTTTCTCTCTCTCTCTCTCTCTTCCTAATTATTTTATGGTGACCTTGGTTAACGAAATCCATTCAGTTTCAGCCGTGCATAACAGGAAGGCGAATGTATATTTACACT
>PVKZ01006769.1:0-30547 GCA_004027375.1 Macroglossus sobrinus | reverse complement strand
CTTTCTTTCTTTCTTTCTTTCTTTCTTTCTTTCTTTCTTTCTTTCTTTCTTTCTTTCTTTCTTTCTTTCCCTTTTTTTTAAAAACATTTCTTAAATCTGAGACAGAAAACATAACAGATGTTCATCCCTCCTAAAACAATAGCTACTCAGACTGAATGGTAAGAAGAAAAAAAATGTGTCAATCAAACTAGTAAGTCTCACACTTTTTGGTCCAGAATCCCTTTATGATCTTAAAAAGAATTGAGGACCCCAAAGATCTCTTTGTTTATTATTTGTTTATTGATCTATACTGTACTTGAAATCAAACCTCAGTTTGAAATATTTATATTTTTATTTAAATAACAATAATAAATCCATTGCATTTTAATATACACATTTCAAGCAAAATAAAAATTCCCAAACAAATTGAATTATGAGTAGAGTGGTAGTGTTTTTATATCTTGCAAATCTTTTTCATCTCAGCTTAGTAGATGGATGGTGGGATCTCATTTCAACTTCTGCATTTATCTGTTGTGATATCATAGGTTGTGTAGCCTCTGGAAATCTATATTGCACACTCATGAGAAAATGAGACTGAAAAAGACAAATATCATTTTAGTACTACTGTGAAAAGATTTGACCTCATGCAACACAAGAGATCAGTGAACCACATTTTGAGAAATACTGAGTTAAACAAATTGCTTCACTTAATAAAAAACAATACTGGTATAATTTTGTCCCTTTTCACTCCCTTCTGGTGTTGGGGGATCCACCCCCCACATCTGGCATTATTAAGTATATAAACTCACATTGAAGGTATGTCTCTTTTTCAGTACATTTGATGTGATTTATTCATTTTGCAGATTAGCAGGAATTTATGGCCTTTCACTGAACAGACTCAAGTGATTTCAATGGGCCCAAATATTTGCTTTCTTTCTGATGTTCAAACCATCACTATTAGGACTTTTTAGTCAAGATGACTGCTGGTTTTTCTTTTTTTTTCCTTTTAACACTACCCCAGGTCCAACTGTGGTGGCATCTTTGCTTTCTGACAACAGTGTGTTCCAGACTCATCTCCTGTTCATTTACCTCAAACAAACTCAGCTACCTTCCAAGCCGTGCTTATTCACAGTGGAGAAGAGAACTGAGTACTGGGGGGTTCACATTGCATTTCACATCAACAATTTATGATAGAGTGGATGATATAGGGATCACCAGACAGTTGAATGGCAGAGCAGAAATGCTACTTATTTTCAAAAAGCCAAAAGTTTAAGTTGATAGTCCCAATTTAACATTTTTTACCTTGCTTTCATATAAAAGTTTATCAATCATATTTGTTCCTTTCCTTGAGAGGTTTGATGCACAACTGTATGTTATACCAAATAACGTTATATTCAAAGTATAATGAAGTCTTTGTTTTTTTTTTTCCAGTCATGATCTTTGGTTTGGGTTCACATATTCAATATCTTCTTTACCATCATCAGTTGTGAATAGAGTAAGAAATATCAATTGCCCTTCAAGGGAACACATAAGAATTTGCTACAATATCAGAGTTGAGTAGTTGCAACAGAGGTGGTAAGGCCACAAAGCACAAAAGTTTACTATCTAGATGTTTACTGAAAGTTTGTCGACTTCTTATCTAAATTTATCTTTGTGTATATAGCTATCCAATTGTACTGGCACCACTGAAAAATTATCTGTGCCCAATTGGATTGCCTCTATACTTTGGTTGTAAATAAGTTAAATATAAGTATGTGTGGACTCACCTCCTTTTTGATCTATACATTTATATGTACTCCAGATCAGAGTTGTAATTGCTGCAGCTTTATATGACATTTTAAAACTGGGAAGTGAATCCTCTAAGTTTGTTCTTCTTTTTCAAAATTATTTTGACTATACTGGGTCCTTTATATTTCCATATAATTTTTAGGATCAACTTGTCAATTTCTGCAAAAGTCTGCTGGTACTTTGATGGAGGGAAATAGTTAATTTAGCAATATTGCCTTCCATCTATGAACATGGAATGGCTTTCTTCCCTTTAGGTCTTTACTTTTTCTCAGCAGTGTTTTGCAGTTTTTAGTGTGTAAGTCTTACACTTATTTAGTTAAATTTATTCCTAAGTTTTTAGTTCCTTATGATGCTATTACAAAATTATCTTAGTGTATAGAAATACAAATGGTTTTGCATATTTGTCTTATATTCTATGATGTTTCTGAACTTGTTTATTATTTCTAAAAGGTTTTTTTTAATGGGATACTTAGGAATTTCAATATACAAAATTATATCATCTGTAAATGAAGATAGGTTTATTTTTTGTTCCAATCTGGATGTCTTTGCTTGTTTGTTTTCTTATTACTCTGGCTGAAACTTCTAGTACTGTGTTTAATAATACTGGTAAAAGTGAACATCCTTGTCTTGTTCCTGATTCAAGGGTAGAGCATTTGTGAGGTAACTGTCATCTGGATATGAAAGAATAATTTTTTTATGTTGCTGAATTAAGTATGTTAACATTTTCTTGAGAATTTTTCTGTCTGTATTTATTACAAATATTAGTTTGTGTGTGTGTTTTCTTGTGATGTCTTTGTCTAGCTTTGTTTTTGGGTTAATGTTGGTCTCATTCAATGAGATCTTCCTTTATTTTCTCAAAGAGTTTGTGAGGACTGGTATTATTTGATAGAATTCACCTGCAAAGTCATCTGATTCAGGAATTTTTCTTTGTGGGAAGATTTTTTTCCTCTTTTTTTTATTGTGGTAAAATATAAATAATATGAATTTTACCATATTAATAATTCAAAACATTCAGTTCTGTGGCATTAAATGCATTTTTGTACATTCATTACCACCATCTATCGCCAGAAATTTTTCATCTTTCTAAAACAGTAACTTTTCATTTCTTTCTGTGCCCCTAGCCTTGACAACAACCCTATTATTGGTCTCTAGGAATCTGACTACTCGACATATCTCGTGTAAATGGAATCATACATTATTTGCCTTTTTGTGACTGGCTTATTTCATTTAGCATAATGTCTCACCTACAAGAGTTCATCCATGTTATAGCACGTGTCATAATTTCTTTCTTTGTTAGGAATGAATGATATTCCATTTTATGCACATACCACATTTTGTTTATCCATTCATCTGTCGATGGATACTTCAATTGTTTCCACCTTTTGACCATTGTGAATAATGTTTCTGTAAACATGGTTGTAAAAATCTCTGTTTTTAGTTCTCCTAAGTATATATCCAGAAGAAGAATTGATGGATCATGTGGTAATTCTATATTTAACTTTTTAGAAACTGCCACACTGTTTTCACAGTTGGCACCATTTTACATCTTCACCAGTAAAGCACAAGGGTTCCAAATTCTCCATATCCTCACTAACACTTCTGATTTTTCTGTTCTTTTTTGATAGTAGCCATCCTAATGGGTGTAAAAGGGTATTTTATAGTGGTTTTGATTTTCATTTCCCTAGTGATTAATGATGTTGGGCATCTTTTTATGTACTTATTGGCCACTTGATATCTTCTTTGGATAAATTCAAATCCTTTGCTCATTTTTCAAATTTTAGGTTGTTTGTCTTTTTTGTAATTGAGTTGTGGTAGTTCTTTATATATTCTGAATACTAATCCCTTTTTAGATCTGGATATTATCTCTTATCTCAAATCCCAATGATCTGCAAATATTTTCTCCCATTCTGTGGGTTGCCTTCTCATTCTGTTGATATGTCTTTTAATGCACAAACCTTTAATTTTGATAAACTTAATTTATCTACTTTTTCTTTTGTTGCTTACACTTTTGGTGTCATAAAAAAATAATTGCCAAATCCAATGTCATGAAGTTTTTCTCTCATGTTTTCTTCTATGAAATTTATAGTTTAACTCTTATGTTTAGGTCTTTGATACATTTTGACTTAATTTTTGTGTGTGGTATTAGTAAGTGTCCAAATTTATTCTTTTGCATGTAGATTCAAGTTTCTATTTAAAAGACTGTTCTTTCTCCCACTAGATGGTTTTTGTACTTTTGTCAAAGTTATTTGATCACATATGCAAAGGTTTCTTTCTGAAGTCTCTATTCTATTCCATTGGTCTATATGCTTGAATTATGACAGTAAGGTTTTGATTACTGTAGCTTTGTATTCAATTTTTAAATTAGGAACCATGAAACTTCCAATTTTATTTTTCTTTATCAAGATTATTTTGGCTCTTCAGGGTATCCTGAAATTCCATATAAATTTTAGAATGTATTTTTTCCTTCTGCAAAAGTTGCCATTAAAATTTTGATAATGATTACATTGAATCTATAGATGGCTTTGGGTAGTATTGACATCTTAACAATACTAAGTCTTCTAATCTATGAACATGGAATGTCCTTCCATTTATTGGTGAATTCATTTGTTTCCTTCAGCAACATTTTATAGTTTTAAGTGTACAAGTCTTTTATTTTCTCGGTTAGTTTATTCTTAAATAATTTATTCTTTTTGATGCTACTATAAATTGTATAGTTTTCCTAATTTCTCTTTCATATTGTTCAATGTTAGTCTATAGAAATGCAAATAATATTGTACCTTGCAATTTTGCTGAATTTGTGTATTGGTTCTAACAGTGTTTCTGTGTGTGTGTGTGTGTGTGTGTGTGTGTGTGTGTGTGTGTAATCTTTAGGGTTTTCTACATGTAAAATTATGTTTGTGAACTGAGAGAATTTTATTTTATTTTTGATTGAATATTTAATTAATATGTGGTCAAACATATAATCTTATATATATATTAGTAGATAAAAGTTCAGGCTTATGTATGTGAATCAAAATATCTGAATAATTAATCCCATACCCCACCTCCTGTCACCATAAATTCTTTATCCAATCATCTGTTGGTGGGCATTTAGGTTGCTTCTAGATCTTGGCTATTGTAAATCATGCTGCCATGAACATAGGGGCACACGGATCTTTATAAAGATCTGTTTATAAAGTTTCCTTTGGATAAATATTCAGAAGTACAATTACTAGATCATTTTTAATTTGTTGAGAAACCTCCAGACTGTTTTTCATAGTGGCTGTACCAATTTGTAATCCCACTAACAGTGTATGAGAGTTCCCTTTTCTCCACATCCTCGCCAACACTTGTTCTTTGATTTATTGATGATAGCCATTCTGACAGGTATGAGGTTTTAATTTGCATTTCTCTGATAATTAGTGACCTTGAGCACCTTTTCATACATCTATTGGCCATCTGTATTTCCTCTTTGAAGAAATATTAGTTTATGTCTTCTGCCTATTTTTTTAATTGGATTTTTTTTGGTGTTATTTTTGTTGAGTTGTACAAGTTCTTTGTATATTTTGGATATTACGCCCTTATCAGAGGCATTGTTTGCAAATATCTTCTTCCATTCAGTTTGTTACCTCTTTGTCTTGTTGGTGGTGTCTTTTACTGTGTGGAAGCTTTTCAGTTTGATGTAGTCCCATTCATTTATTTTTGCTTTTAATTCCCTTGTCTTTGAGGTCAAATTTATAAAACTTTCTAAATCCAAGGTCCATGAGTTTAGTACTTATGCTTTCTTCAATGCAATTTATTGTTTCAGGTCTAACATTTAGATATTTTACCTATTTTGAGTTAATTTTGGTGAATGGTGAAGATAGCTGTCTAGTTTTTTTTTTTTTTTTTTTTGCATGTGGCTTTTCAATTTCTCAGTACCATTTATTGAAGAGGATTTTATTTCTCCATTATGTATTTTTGACTCCTTTGTTAAAAATTATTTCTAGACTCTCAATTTTGTTCCACTGGTCTGTGTGTCTGGTTTTCTGTCAATACCATGTTGTTTTGATATTGTCACTTTGTGGTATAATTTGAAGTCAGGCACAGTGATACTTTGGACCTTGTTATTTTTTCTCAAGATTGCTTTAGCTATTTGGGGTCTTTTGTGCTTTCATACAAATCTGATGATTTTTTTTTTGTTCTACTTCATTAAAAAATGCTGTTGGGTTTTCGATGAGAATTGCATTAAATCTGTATATTGCTTTGGGTAATAAAGTCATTTTAACTATGTGATTCTTTGAATCCAGGAACACAAAGTACTTTTCCAATTCTTTGTGTCTTCTTCAATTTCTTTTATTAATGTCTCACAGTTTTTAGTGTATAGGTTTTTCATATGCTTCATTAGGCCTACTCCTAGGTATTTTATTCTTTTATTTGCAATTGCAAAAGGAGATTTTTTTAAAATTTATTTTCCTGAAAATTCATTGTTAGTGTATAGAAATGCTATAGATTTTGGTATATTGATTTTGTATCCTGCAACTTTACTGTATTTGTTTATTGTTTTTATTTTTTTGGGGGGGCTGAGTCTTTAGGGTTTTACTATATAATCATGTCATCTCTGAAAAAAATGACAATTTGACTTCTTCATTTCCTATTTGACTGCCCTTTACATCTTACTCTTGCCTGATTGCACTCACTAGGACCTCAATGCTGTATTAAATAATGGTGGTGATAGTGGACAGACAGCGGGAAGATTCTTAGAGGGAAGATTTTTAGTTTTTCACCATTAAGCATAATGTTAGCTGAGGGTTTTGTGTATATGGCCTTTATTATGTTGAGGTACTTTTCTTCTATACTCATTTTATTAAGTGTGTTAATCATAAATGAATCCTATATCTTGTCAAATGCTTTTTCTGCATGTATTGATATAATCACATGATTTTTATTCTTTATTTTGTTTATGTGGTATATCACATTACTCGATTTACATATGTTAAATCATCCTGTGCCCCTGGAATGAAGCCCACTTGATCATGTAAAATTTTTTTAATGTATTGTACATTAACATTTTTAATGCATTCGATTTGCTAGTATTTTGTTTAAGATTTTGCATCTGTATTCATCAAAGATATTGGTGTATAGTTTTCTATATTTGTGTCATCTTTACCACGTTTTGGTATCAGGGTAATGTTGGCTTTATAAAAAGATAATTTTATTTCTTCCTTTCCAATTTGGATATTATTTATTTTTCTTGCCTAATTGTGTTGGCTAGGCCTTCCCATACCGGGTTGAATATAGGTAGTAGAAGTAGACATCCTTATCTTGTTCCTGATCTTAAAAGAAAAGCTTTCAATCTTTCACCATTTAGTTGTGGTGATGTTAGCTGTGGGTTTTTCATATATTACCTTTATTATGTTGAGGCAGTTTCTTTCTATTCCTAGTTTGTTAGATGCTTTTGTCATGCAAGTATGTGAAATTTTGTGAAATGCCTTTTCTGCACCAATTGAGATAATCATGTGTTCTTTTTTCTCCCTCTTCATTTTGTTAACATGGTGTATTATATTGATTGTTTTGTTTTGTGTTAAACTATCCTTGCATTACAGGAACAAATCTCATTTGATTATGGTATATAATTCTTTTAATATGCTGCTGTTTTTGATTTGCTAGTGTTTGTTCAGGATTTTTCCATCAGTTTTCATAAAGGGAATTAGTCTTTCGTTTTTCTTTTTCTGTAGTGTCTTTGTCTAGATTTGGTTTCAGTGTAATGCTGTCTTTTTCAGCTCTGGAATTTGTTAGCATTTTACAAAGTAATTTCTATCTCTGCTATTTATTTTTTAAAAATATATCATATTCATGAATTCTTTTAATTCTTCATGTTTTTCTTTAGTTCTTTGGCCATTTTTCAGACAGTTTTTCTAAAGTCTTTGTTTAATAAACACAATGTCTGTGTTTCTTCAATGACAGTTTCTGGAGTTTTATTTTGTTACTTTGAATGGGCTATGTTTTTCTGTGTTTTGTTTTTATGGTTAATGATCTTTTGTTGAAAATTGTACATTTGAAAGAAGAACCATCTCTCCCAGTTTTTGCAGAGTGGCAAAGAAGACCTTCTCTTATTGGTGTGGCACATTCTTAGCACTGGTGTCAGCCTAGGTAGAAAGCATAGGTCTTTTTTAAGTGTAAGGTTCTGGTCCTCATGTGCTTGCTTTTCTTTTTCGATTTTCCTTACATATTCTGTTGTATTTTTCTGCCTGAAATCTTTTGCCCTAAATGTCTCTAGGTCTTTGGTTCTCTTGTAGCTTTCACATGCCCTGGTGAAGAAGAATTTTTATCCAAAGGGCTAATCAGCTCTCTGTTCTGCTTCTGTAAATATGCTTGCTGCATGGGCTGTACTCAAAATTGACTAATGACTCAACTTCCCTTTTGTTTTGTTCTGTCTAAGCAACTAATGTAACTGTTTGTACCCACTAGCAGCTCCTGTACTTTGTAATACTTTGTAACTGCAGGTAACCTATAGCAACTCCCCTCCCCCCTCTTAAAGCACAATGTAACTACCTGCAACCACAGCAACTCCGGACTTTTGCTTTGTAGCAGCCTGAGTTCAAATTACCCAATCAGGCCATGCCAAAAAGGTCTATAAAAGGAATGTTGCAACTGAGCTTTGGGCCCAGATCTTCAGAGCACTAGCTCCTCCGGGTCTACCGGCATAATAAACTTGAGTTCTCCTAAACTCATAATAAACCTGAGTTCTCGCTTGGTTTCTCACCAGTCTTATTTTGGATCTTTTCTGCAACAATGGTGCTTACCACTGTTTTCTGTGGCGTTTGTCAGTCTGAGATCCAAATTATTCCATCTTTTCCTGTCTGAACTCTGAGTCACGCAAGATCCAAACCAGTTTCTTGGACAGATCACACAAATTAGATTGTTGCAAATAAATTTTGCTCTATTCTTTCTGGCTCAAGTAAAAAAAAAAACAACAGGAATCAGACTGCCTCTGCTCTGCTACATTGTTCTGGTGAGCTATTTTTTCTCTTGCTTTCAAGGTATTTTCTTTGTCAACAGTTTGAGCATGAAGGGTTTAGGTATGAATATTTTTGTGTTTATCCTCTTTGGAATTTGTTGAGTGTCTTGAATCTGTAAATTAGTGCTTTTTTAAAGTCAAATTTTATGATATTTGGAGGTATTCTGTCTTCAAATATTTTTTCCGCCCTTTTTACTTTCTTCAGTCCTCCTGGGATTTCTATTATACGTATGTTGATGCAGTAGATGTTGTCCCATGGGTCTCTATGGCTCTGCATTTTTTTCTGTTCATGGGACTCTCCATTTTGTTGTTGTTGTTGTTATTCTTTTTTCTTAAGTTCTTTGAACATATTTATAATAGCCACTTTATAGTCTTTGTCTTGTAATTCCCATTTGAGCCTCCTTGGGGGCAGTTTCTATCAATTGCTTATTTTTTAGTATGTCTCAGTTTTCTGTTTCTGAGAATGACTCAATATTTTATAGAAAACTGAATATCTTAGATAATTTAGTATAGCACTTATGATTCTCTCCCTACCTCACACCAAGGGTTGTTCTTGTTGCCTTTTTTTTTTTTTGCTTATTTTTCTATTTTGGCAATGTACCTGAACTAGTTCTATCATCTCTATCTCCTCTGTGGTGTGTGGCTGCTGATGTCTCTAGTTAGTTTCTCTTTTTTTTTCTTTTTTCTCTATTTTCATTTATATGCTTGACTTCTAATGGGTCACTCTAATAAAGATATATGTCAATATATCTTAGTAGTCAGCCAATAATCACTCAGGGATTATGCTCAAACACCATGAATGAGTAAGGCTTCTCCTTGCCAATAGATCAGTCTGTGGCTAGAGAACCCATTCAAAGTTCAGGTAATTTACAAATTTGTCCTGATTTTTACTTTCTACTCAGTGCCTCTTTTCTCCATGTGCATTACCTCACATTCAGCCAGAGATACAATGAATACTAGAGTCTATTCTCTTCTGAGTGTACATGCAAACTTGTGCATTTGCACAAACTTCTAAGCTAACAGAAACATGTTGGAGCTTATTCAGATCACTTGGCAGTCCTATTCCCTGGATTTTACAGTTAAATTTCTGGTCATCTGACTCCAGCCAGAATCACAACCTTAGGCTAACCAGAATGTTTTTCTTCCCCATTCCTTTGCCTCTTGGCTTGCTGTTGCTCCCAAGAACCTCCAAGGGCATGAGTTTTTCATACTCTCCACTCCAAGTCAAGGGGCCACCCTCTGGTAGCAAAGCTTACAGTTTTCATGCCCTGATAGAAATCCTACAATGACAAAGGCAGGGGGTTTGCGGTAGGACCAGCCACAAGCAAAGTGCCACAAACTTGGACCATTCTTACTTGAGGTTCAGTGGTTTTACTGAATAAATCATTCTCAATTTGTTGTACGCCTTTGGTTGAATTCTAAAGTCTTGAAATGGTGGTTTTTGATACTTTTTTCTTGTTTTATTATTCCTGTTTTGGTAAAGGATTTGCTAAGTTCCTCTCACTACATCATCATGGAAGTTCTGCCCCTAGCAATCTGTGTTTTAACAAGCTCTTCATATTTTTCTGATGTGCATTAAAGTTTGAGAACTAGTGCCAGAGATTAATTAACTGTGCTTATACCTAAAACCAAAATTTCCACTTGTATAATAGTTTGTCCCCTCTCATGTACTTGAGAACAGAAGTCTCATTGCTCTTTCTTGAGCTTAAGTCCAACTGAGGCCCATTCCACTGGCTTTTCCATCTGCCATGCTCTTCTCCTAGCTTCACATGACTCACTTCTTCACCACCTTTAAAGCCAGTCCAAATGTCATCTTTTCAAAATCACCTTCTCTTACTACCTTATATAAAATTGTATCTGTCTTATTTATTATACATATAATTCTTGTTTGCTTCTCCCTTGTAGAATGTATGCTCTAAAACACAGGCATCTTTGTCAGTTTGTTTACCAGCATACCCGAGGTACATAAAACAATCTCTGAAATATAATAAATACCTTTACAGTACCTAAAAATGTACCATGAGTAAAAGCATTGGGTTGATTTTTTTTTTTATGTAACTCAGTGCATAGTGTTCAATTCTTTCCCCAAGAATGGGAAATTGTTTTGTCAAAATTCTAAGAAGTGGCACTGGCTTCTTGGCTAAATTTTGGTAAAACTAGGGAGAAGGACATGAAGGGATCACAAATTATTTTTTGGTTATCTTATCTCTGCAATGCTCAGGAATCTTGCTGTTTTTTAATTTACTGTGCTCTTAGAGGTTGGTAACATCAGAGTTCCCCCCTAACCCTTACTTAGCATCTGATTAAAGGAAGAAAACACCTCTAACCCTGAAGACTCTGTATCACCCAAGCCACAGGCCTTTTTCACTTCTTGGTAAGCACAGGATAGAAAGCCCATGACACCTTAGAGCGGAAATTGCTTAGCTCTACTTCACCAGCTTTCTGTATGTGAATATTAAGTCATGATCTGAGCTGGTGAAAGTAGAGTGCTTGTATTGTGCTTTAATGACTAGAATACACTCCCACAGCAATCAGTATTCTCTGTTCACGCTCTGTAATTGCTTTGGGAAAACTTGGATAGCAAATCCTTTATCATTTCATAAGCCACTGATTTGAATATTTTCTCTTGAAGAGCAAATGGACTATTTAGTTTTTTCATTTGTTCAACTCTGAAACCATCAAGAATCAACAGGCAACCAATAGAAAAAGCAACGAAATAAAAGATCAAAGAAAAATTTTTTTGAAACTTTTTATTTTGACATAAGTATAGACTCACAAGAGGTTGTAAAAATAGTACAGAAAAGTTGCATGTGCAGTTCTACCATCTTCTCCCAATGGTACCAACTTACATACCTAGACTACATAATCAAACCCATTACGTAAATTGACATTGACACAATATAATTACAGGTCAGTTTTTACATGCACTTATCTGAAGAAA
Source organism: Macroglossus sobrinus (assembly GCA_004027375.1). NCBI lineage: Eukaryota > Metazoa > Chordata > Mammalia > Chiroptera > Pteropodidae > Macroglossus > Macroglossus sobrinus. Next base: position 18,860 of record PVKZ01006769.1, on the reverse strand, counting down.
GTTTTATATAATAAAATAGTCAAATTCTAGAAAATATTTGCTTTAAGTTTTATACTTTAGTTTTTGTGACATTCACGATTCAATTAAGTGATGAGAGAGAATGAAATAAAACCATACCATGTTTGTATAAATAAGGTTTATGTAAATAAGGTGTATTTGTTTTCCATTGTTTCCATAACAAATTATCCCAAACTTAATTGATTCTGGTGGCCAGGAATTCACCATGTTACACTGGGCTGAAATCAAGATGTCAACAGGGCAGTGCTTCCTCTCGAGGTTCTAGGAGAGAACCTCTGGTGCTGCCAACATTCCCTTGCTGTGGCCACATCACTCCTATCTTTGCCTTCCTCTTCATATGGTCTCTTCTGTGTATTTTTCCCCCTCAATCTTCCTCTTATAAGGACATATGTGATAGCATTTAGAACCTACTCAGATAACCTGGGTTAATCTCATCATGTAAGATCCATAACCTAATTATAACTGCAATGAACTTTTTTTGTCATAAAGTCACATTTGCAGGTCTCGAGGATTAAGACCTGATATTTTTGGGTGGCCATTATTTGTCCTACAACATAAAGCAAATTCAGGGATTAAATGAGAAAATATTTTGTCATCTATGCCACTGTGAGTTTTGTCATTAAAACATCTCTCACAGCAGCTTAACCAGAAACAGTTTCTAATTCCTCAAAAGAACGGAAAACTTTGGGCTGTTCTGTAGTGTACATTGTATTAATTTGTGATTGCTTTACAATCCAGAGATGGGTAACTTTTTCCCAGTTAAACTTCAGTTCATTTGATATGTTTTGCTAATGGGTTTGAAACACAGAATAAAATAGAAGTTTTCATAAAATTTAGAGTTAGCGTTTCTGAAATATAAATGCTTCTCTCTTTTTTTTAAGACAGAATAACTGCTTCTTAATTTATAAAGCAGACATCAGGTCTCATTTGAGTCATCGTCATTTTTCTTCCATTGTAACTGGTCATTTTGATAGTGAAAGTCAAGAAAAACTTGGGCATGTGGGCTGATCCTGAGCTGGAATTTAGATTTTTGACGAAACTAGAGGAAGAAAGCATGGAAATGAGTGTGCTGGATTATTCTCCGTGCCTGCACCTCCTCCCACATTGTCCATTCTGAATCATGTTGAATTAACAATACATTAGAGACAAAGACACTGAATTGTTTTAGCATTGCTTGCAAAGACATTGCATTATAGGTCCTCAGTGAAGTTACTTCAGAAAAGTCTCATCTTGTACACCAATCTTCATCTAACCAAATTGGAGCGAGGGTCAGGGAGAAACAAAGGACGTTTCTGTGGCACACCACAGCCCGCACAGTTTATGTGGCGGATGATCATCCTGCCACGCAATGCAGATGACCTCATACGTGGGGGAAGCCTACTCACCATTGCGTTGGCTTGTTTTCCTTCAGGAATACATCATCACCACTTCCTGACGGCAGTTTTTATGAGCAACATAGAACACTTTGAACATCGCTATGACTGTTTGTGTTTTTAAACAGTTTTATTTCTCTGAGCAATCCTAAACTAATTTTTTGTTTGTTTTCCAAATCTAAATTTCGGATGCATGATTAAAGAATGACGTCTACATTTGCATTTTTATTCAAGCTTTAAGTACCTTTCTGTTTATTCTGTGTCTCTTAGAACTCGTGTTGCTAATTTCTTACTAATTAAGATATATAACAAATCTGCAACTATGTGGTTCAAGTGCTAAAGTAAAAAAAAAATTTTAAGAATAAAATGTAGATAGCTTGTAAAAACTTATTTCAGGATTCTGGTTCAAGTTCACTTCCCTCTCCAGTGGCCAAGTAAAAACAACAAAAAGAATGAGCAATAGTGAAGAAAGTATCATTTTCATTGAAAATACATGCAAACCCCAAAGTTACAGATAATAGCTGCCAAATACAACCAATTTGGGATCAAATTAAGTCATGACACCAAAAACTATATACAAATCCCCACAGATCTTTTCCACCTGCAATTTTCCATTAAAGGAGGTACAACCTTAAAGGGTCCCAAATGAAGGCCCTGGCCTGAACTGTCCACAACTAGCATTGCATGTGGTCAAGGCTAGGAGGAAACCCTAAATATACAAGGGGATTTACATCCTTGTGACAATGGGTTTATTAGCTGCTGGAATACCCCAAATACCTTGGAACATCAAGGCTTTGCTTCAAATCACACAGGCCTGTTCACCGTGAAATGGACCATTGATATTAGTGAACAGAACCCATCCCTGCTCAGAGGACACTGAACCATGAGAAAGTCCTTCCAAAAGACACCTGAGTTCAAGCTACTACTCTCTCCTCAATCCTTTCGCTGTGTTGTTCTTAGCAAATAGCTAATCCGAAGATAACTGTCCTCATTAACTGAATAATTCTCCTCCAACAAGAGAACAGTAGCAAACAATAAAGGCAGATTAAGAAAATATATCAGAATAAAAGGAAAATGTGAATGAAAATTTCTCTGTGAGCTCAAGGAAATGAATGAGGACATAATCTCACTGAAATAAGATGTCAAAAGAGAGATATAAGATGCCAAAGAAGGGACAATAAATAACAAGAGAACATGAAAAACTAGCTATGAGAGCATAGAAAAAAAATAGGAAAAACAGGTCAAGATAGTAAAGAAACAAAAGCCTTTTCAGAGGCATCTGTTGCAGATTGGTTCCACTGAGGTGGAGAGTGGCACTCAAGAGATGTGTCAGGAATGCCCTTGAGAGTAACACTGTGGAGGGGTAGGGAAGAAAGCAGGGTTAGCATGGGATGAAATGGAGCTTTGAAGCAGTTCTCTGTCAGCTTGGATTCTCCAAGAAACAGTTTCCAAGAAAGAATTAGACAAGCAAGAGATTTATTGGGTGAAATAGCTCTAATACTCTAACTCAAATGCCTTCTCTTTTCAGCCTTATGTCTGGCTCTTATCAAAGCACCCTCCATTCCCATGTAGACTCCTTAGCTCTTGCTGGTACCTGCTTTCCTGCAGCTTTTTGAGATACAGTCAATCACATTCCTCCCTTTCAGGACCAGTAATGACAGACTGATTTATGTTGTGACTCAACCTGCATTATTGGCCTGAAAGCCAGAATGGAAAGTAGGGGCAGGTCCTGAGGGAGGGATGAGAGTTTTGTGGAGAACAGGACCTTAAATCTTCTTCAACAAGCCCTCAACAGGCAGGAGAGAGCCACTTGTGCAGACTCGAGGTTTGGAGGAATTAAGATTCACTATTTGGGAAGCATTCACCTAAATGTCCATATCCTGTGTGTTAGGGCCCCATTTTTTTCCCAGCTCTGGCCTGACCTTGGCATGGCAGTTCTGCCTTCATTGCAAGTTTATCCTTATGTGGAATTCTGTGGCTCTCACAATTGAGCCCTCGCCCTGGTTCTCAGCTTTCTCTGCCCTTGCACTGCAGGAGATGAAATCCTCTTCATACACGACGTAAGAAGCCTCTGCTTTCATGCTCTGCTTTGAGTTACTAACTGATTTATCTTTTCTTATTCTTTCCCAAAGGTCAATCAACCCCATTCCATTTTCCTTATAGTCACTATTTCCCCCTGATGCATGGCCTCTGTTAATTAACTGCCTTCTTCTAGTCTACCACCAATGAAAGCTTTAATAACTGCCCCCTTCTACTTATGCTGGGCTGTCTGTGCCTGACCTACTACCAGTAATATGGTCCTTGTTGCCAGGAAGGCAGGGTGTGATCTAGAGGAGAATTCCATCCCAGGACTCACTTTTTTTAGTCAAATTCTGATTTATTTAACTGTCATAAATTGGAGTCCCTGGAAATCTGACTCTGAGGAGACTAGAACATAGGACATTCATTAGAGACAGCTCTTGAGATCAAGGGAGCTAAGGAAGCAGGATTGAGCAGAGGGAGGAATTGAGCTTATATGAAGTTCCAGTGAAGGTTTTAGCTAACCCTACAGGTTTCTCTGAAATTGGGATGGCCTTCAGAGTGGCCTGAGCTGGAGTGAGGAGGCTAGCACTTTATTCCCTTGCCTCGATCAGTCAGTGAATAGGGTCTGCTCCTAGAAAGATGTGACATTGGGCCAGGCAGTTTCTTCAACTGAGTTAGTACCCAAAGGGTGCAGACACCTGAGTGCTGTCTTCCCATGGCATTCCCAGTGGCTGAGAAACCAGTTATTCTGACATCTGACATCTCAACAGCAAAAATGGAAACAGAATACATTGGAAAGATTTCTTTAAGGGGATAAGGGAACATAACTTAAAATATGTAATCCTATATGCAGTGAAAAGATCCTTCCAGAATAAAGGTGAATTAGAACATTTCTGTTTGAGTCAGTTGCCAAGAGATCTGCACTAATTTTCTATGTAGTGCTTTTTAAGTGAAAGAAAACCATGCCAGATGGAAAGTCAAAGATGCAGGACAAAAGTGAAGAGCAAAGAAAATGGGAAATATGTTGCAAAATCTAAAATAACATTGACTTCATAAAGCATTTATCATAGAGTCTTATATGGTGAAAAAGTCAAGTATGCAACAAAAATAGTACTTAAGAATGGATGGGGTAAATGGAGTTATGTTCTAAGGTTCTTGCATTGGCTGAGAGAAGTGTAAAAATAACAACTGATACCAGCTCTAGGTAAGTCAGTGATGTATTTTGTCATTTTTAAAAGTAATTATCAAGCTATTAAAAGAATAGAAAATGAGTGTATAACTTTGCAACTGATAGAATAAAATAGAATTTAAGACTTCTCGGTTAAAACAAATAAGGTAATAAAAGAATTGAAAAAACATAGAGTAGGTAGAACAATAAAAAGACATATTGCTACCATGAAGATCTATGTTTGAAATAAAGGTTTCAAAGATTTGAAATAAAGGTTTAAACAAAGGGTGAAAAAAGAAATAGCTAGCACTAAACAAAAAAAGTTGATATAGTTATACTAATACCAGGTAAAATATATTTTGAGAAAAAGAGCACTATTAGAGACAATGAGAGTTACTATGTAATAATAAATTATTGAATTCAGCAGGACAACTTAGCCTCAAAACATATAAAGCAAATACTGGTAGAACTACAAAAATCTACAATTTAGTGGGAGATTTTAATATGCATTTCTGAGTAAGTGACCAAATAATAACAACTAAAAAATCCAGAAGGAAAAGATTTGATCAACGTGATCTAGACATTAAGAGGCCCATCTGCCATATTTCTTTGAATCTAAGGAGTCATGGACTGTAACACACTATTATTTGATGGACTACTAAGAAAAAAGAAAACAATATCTACAACGACACAATAATGTCTCATGATAGAATTGTTATTCCACACTTACTGAGAAAACTTTTATATTTAATTATGTTGCTCTTATGCATGAAAAATATAAGAGAAATAAATCAAATAAGGTATTTCTAAAACATCTTTGAGAATTCTTTAGAGTTTATTTAAGACTCAGAGCCATTACATATTTATATTTTTTACACACATAATCCTCTGTAATATCAGGAGGACTGAAGATACAGCATTTCTAAGAGAGATTTCCATTACTGTCTATCCAGTGACACTGCCTCTAAGAATTTGATCTTTGATACTGCCTGAAGGTGACAATGGAACACTTTCGGGCAAAACTGGGATGCACATTCCTTCCTTAAATGGTCCTTAAGTAATTTGTCTACTAAAAAGTTAGGGAGTCATAGTTGTTTAGTTATAGTCCCATATATGCATACATTCATGTATGAACAGGCAAAAACAATATCACAAATCATCACTTGTCCCCTTTTGAAGATAAAAAGTATTCTAATTTTCAAGATATTAAGATGTGGAAGACATACATCTTAAAATGATTGAAAAATAAAACCTGTACCCAACAACTTTAGAGTATACATTTTCAAGTACATGTAAAACATTTACAAAAATTGCCCACATAACGCATCTTAAAGTAAGTCTTAACATTTTAAAGGAGTATTTAATGACAGAATTTGTTCTCTGATCACAGTCCTATTATGCTAGAAATCTAGGAGAAAAAAAAAGGAAAGCTAAAAAATTCCTGTATGTTTGAAACAAAAATTTACTTCTAAATAATCATTAAGTCAAATAAAAAATGTTAATCTTGAATGAATATACTATACTAGAAAAAAAAATGAAATTTGGAAAATAACATAAAAATAGACCTAAAGAAAGTAGAAGGAAGAAAATGAAAGAACAGATATTAATGAACTTAAAAAACAAGTATACCAAAAGATAAGTGATTCAAATCTGATTCCTTGTAATAGATAGGCCTCTAATGGGAAAGATCTCAGTGAAGAAGTCCTCCTGAGATTGTATTTCAGAGTTTGTTCCTGAGATTTTTGCCACAAGGGGAAAAGGCCAGTACATTTTGTCCCTTTCACATTTCTTTCTTAATTCAGTGGAAAGAACTTGTTCTCCCTGAGACAGTTTTTGGCCTTGCTCCTTCCTCCCCATGGCTATGCCTCTGGAATCAGGCTGGTGGGAACCCTGTGCAGGCTTTGTGTCACTGTTCTCAAAGACAGGCCTGTAGATTTTACACTATCTGGGAGCTTGAAAGAAATGCTGAGTCTTTGGCCCCATTCCAGAACTTCCTTAGGATCAAGATTCCTTAGAAGATTTTATGCACATTTAGGTCTGAGAAACACTGGCCTAGAAAGATCATTAAGAGAGGATTTTTGATTCTCACTTGAGCTTTGGGGCAGCCACAGGCAGACAGTCCCTGTAGCTTATGTTCTGCAGCCAGTGAAGGTCATGAAATTGTCTTCCTACCCTTCCCACCCCTGCCTCCTGTTCCGTATCTCAACTTGCAGTACTGGAAGATCTAAGTGTTTTTATATTTCCTTGTTCTCTTCTTTTCTTATATATAAGCTGGTTAATACTGATAATACTGGTATAAATAGAAAATGCCATTTTCTGCCCTGCTATCAGATAACTTCATTTGTGTTTGCACTTCTAACATAGAAATTCTCTGACTGTGGGACTGATATAGAATTTTAACACTGGCTGCATTGTTGTAAAAGGCAAGTGAGACCACATCAAACTCTGAGGTGAACAAACAAAAATATCAAAAGGAGATCAACAGACGAAGAAAGTAAACAGGTTTCATACCTTCCAAATAACTAATCACTCCTAACAAGAGGGAGATATTAGAAGCTAGGTTGTCCACTTGCCATCCCATTACCTTGGTTGGGCATCTTCTTGAGCTCCCACAGACTTTTCTACTCTAATGACTCTCTGAGCATCACCCTCATTGTGGGCTAAAAACGATTCTCATTTAAAATCCATTCGATCCTTCTACCCTTTGGAAGTTTATTTCAGGCAGCCTGGCTCCTTATGTGGGTGAATTCGGGTGTTTATTCTAGAGAATAATTTCATGGGAACAGCCATCTTTCCCCTTTTTAGGCTAAAGATTACTTTAGGTCAGGGTTTGATAACTGAGGAATCAAGAAAGCAAATGCAAATTTGCATCTTCTCGAGGGTTGACAGAACGATTCTTGCAGGTTTTATTCTCCACAAACATTGGGCATTCCACCCACCATGGAGCTCTCAGGACTGGGAAGTCAGAGCTTCTGCGCTGACTGGGAGAAGTCACATCCAAGAATCCTTATTCAAAAGAGTTTTCTAAATGCTTTAATCAAAAGATGTAGGTGGCTAAATGAATAAAAACAAGACCCATATGCTGCCTATAAGAGACCCACTACAGACTGAAATGCACACACAGACTGAAAGTAAAGGAATGGAAAAAGCTATTTCATGCAAATGGAAACAAGATAAAGCTGAGGTAACAATAATATTTATAGCAGACAAAATATCAGACTTTAAAACAAGGGCTGTAACAAAAGACAAGGGCATTTCATAACAATAAAGGGATCAATCCAACATGAGGCTATAACTCTAGTATAAATCTATGTACCCAATGTATGAACACCTGAATGTATAAAGCAAATATCAACAGACATAAAAGGAGAGATCAACAGTAATACAGTCTTAGTAGGGGACTGTAACACCCCATTGACATCAATAGATAGATTATCCAGACAGAAAATCAATATGGAAATACTAGCTTTAAATGACATACTAGACCAGATTGATTGTATTGGTATTTTTAAAACATTCACCCAAAAGCAGCAGAATATACATTCCTTTCAGGTACACATGGATCATTTTACAGGATAGACCACATGTTAGGCCACAACACAAGTCTCAATAAATTTAAAAAGATTGAAATCATATCAAGCATCTTCTCTGATGACAATGGTATGAAACAGAAAATAAATTATAAAAAAAAACTAAAAACACACACATGGAAGCTAAATAACATGTTACTAAACAATGAATAGGTTAGCAATGAGATCAAAGAAGGAATCAAAATATACCTTGAGACAGATGAAAATGCGAACACATGACCCAAAATCCATGGGACACAAACAAAGCAATTCTAAGAGGGAAATGTACAACAATAGAAACCTACCTCAAGAAATAAGAAAATCTCACATAAACAAATTAATCTTACATCTAAAGGAACTAGAAAAATAACAAAACTCAAAGTGAGGAGAAAGGAAATAATAAAGATCATAGCAGAAATAAACAAAATACTGTCTAAAAAGAAACAATAGAAAAAATCAATGAAACCAAGAACTGGTTCTTTGAAAAGACCAAAAAAAAAATGATAAAACTTTAGCTGGATTCATCAAAAAAAAAAAGTGAGAGGACTCAAAAAAATAACATAAGAAATGAAGAGGAGAAGTGACAACTGACACCACAGAAATACCAAGGATTATAGAAAAGTACTATGAACAATTTTATGTCAACAAATTGGACAAGCTAGAAGAAATGGATAAATTCCTGGACACATACAATCTTCCAAGACTTTCATCAGGAAGAAACAGAAAATGTGAATAGGTCAATTACTAATGAAATCAAATCAGTAATAAAAAAAACTCCCAACAAACAGAAACACTGGACTAGGTGGCTTCACAGGTAAATTTTACCAAACTTTATCAAAAATTAATACTCATTATTCTTAAATTATTCCAAAAAAATTGAGAAGGGAAGCTCCCAAGCTCACTTCATGAGGCCAGCATTACCCTGATACCAAAACCAGACAGACACTACAAAAAAGAAAATTATAGGCCAATATCCCTGATAAACATTGATGCAAAATCTTCAAGAAAATATTAGCAAACCAAATTCACCAAAATATTAAAAAGATTATACACCATGATCAATTGAAATTTATTTCTAAGATGTAAGGCTGGTTTAATATCTGCAAATCAATTAATGTGATATACAACTTAAAGAAAATGAAGAATAAAAGCTATATGATCATATTAAGAGATACAGAATATGTATTGGATAAAATTTAACATTCATTTATGATAAAAACTCTTAACAATGTGGGGATAGAGGGAATATGCCTTAACATAATAAAGGCCATATATGACAAACCCACATCTAACATCACACTCAAAGATGAGGAACAAGAGAAGGATGTCCATTTTCACCACTTTTATTTAATATAGTATTTGAAGTCCTAGCCACAGCAATCAGATAAGATAAATAAAAGATATTCAAATTGGAAACGAAAAAGTAAAACTGTCATTATTTGCTGATGACATGATACTACATATAGCGAACCCAAAAGATTCTACCAAAAAGCTATTAGAACTGATAAATGAATTCAGTGAAGTAGCAAGATACAAATTAATATTCAAAATTGCTTGCAGTTTTATACACCAATAACAAACTATTAGAGAAATGAAAACAATCCCATTTACAATTGCATTGAAGAGAATAAAATAAATTTAAACAAGGAGGTAAAAGACCTATACTCAAAAAACTATAAGGCACTGAAGTAAAAAACTGAAGAAGATACAAATAAATGGAGCATATACTGTGCTTATGGATAAGAAGAGTTAACATCGTTAAAATGCCCATACAACCCAAAGCAATCTATAGATTCAATGCAACCCCTATAAATATATCAATGGCACTTTTTACAGAACTAGGACAGATAACTCTAAAATTTATATGGAACAAAGAAAACTCCGAATAGCCGAAGCAATCTTGAGAAAGAACAAATTTAGAGATATCATGCTGATATCAAATTATACTATAAGGCTACAGTAAGCAAAACAGCATGATATTAGCATAAAAACAGACACATAGTCCAATGAAACAGAATAAAGAGCATAGATATAAATCTATACCTATATGGCCAATTAATCTATGACAAAGGAGACAAGAATGTGCAAAGAGTAAAGACAATTTATTCTATAGATGGTATTGGGAAAACTGGACAGGTACATGCAAAAAATGAAATTGAATCCATTTCTTATGCCATATACAAGGAAAAATGTAAAATAGATTAATGATTTAAATGTAAGACCCCAAAACATGGACGTTCTGAAGAAAACAGGCAGTAAACTTCTGACATCTCTCTTCATTATATTTTTTGGATATATCTCCTCAGGCATGGGAAATAAAAGAAAAATAAACAAATGGAACTACATCGAACTAAAAATGTTTTTGTATAGCAAAGGAGGCCATCAACAAAACAAAAAGACAACCTACTGAATGAGAGAAGATATTCACCAATGATACATCTGATAAGGGGTTAATGTTTAAAATATATAAGGAACTCATACAACTTAAAACAAAAATACAGAAAATCTTTTTTAAAAAGTGGGCAGAGGACCTGAATAGACATTTCTCCAAAGGGGCATACATACATTACTAACCTTAAAGGAAATGCAAGTTAAAACACAATGAGGTATTACCTCACACCCATCAGAATGGCTATCATTAAATCAACAAACACAAGGGTTGGTAAGAACGTAGAGAAAAGGAAACCTTTGTGCACTGTTGGTGGGATTGTAAATTGGTGGAGCTGCTATGGAAAACAGTATAGAGGTTCCTGGAAAAATTAAAAATAGAACTATCTTATGACCCAGCAATTCCACTTCTGAGTATTTATCCATGGAAATTCAAAACAATAATTTGAAAAGATATATGCACCCCTATGTTTATTGCAGCATTATTTATGGTAGCTATGATATGGAAGCAACCTAAGTATCTATCAATGAATGAATAAATAAGAAGTGATACATATATGCAATGAATATTACTCAGCCATAAAAAAGAATGAAATCTTGCCATTTGTGACAACATGGATAGACCTGGAGGATGTTACACTAAGTGAAATAAGTCAGACAGAGAAAGTCAAATACCATGTGATTTCACCTACATGTGGATTTTAAAAAGAAAGCAAAATAAATGAACAAAGAGTACAGAAATAAACTCATAGATACAGAGAACAAATTGATGGTTGTCAGATGGGAGGAGGATTGGAGAGATGGCTGAAAAAGTTGAAGGGATTAAGAAATACAAATTGTTGAGATTTGAGGCAAAATGGTTAGATGATAAAGGCTTTGTATATAGACCCTTAGAAGTACACCAAAGTTGTGACGAAAACATGGAGCAAACAACAAGCAGAGTTGTCTGGGAGATTAACAGAAGCCCTACAACTAGGGAGATAAATAAGAAATCACCTTGCAATGGTAGGAGGTAGGAGGGGGTGAAGATGTGAGGCTACCCAGCCCAGAGCCGCTAAGTGGAACAGAGGCTACTGCAGTTGCAGCCAGCAGTTTCAGACATTCCTTTTAAAGGGGGAATGTCCATGACTGAACTTTTGCGGTGATGAACTTGCCAGCTCTGAGCACCAGCGCTAGGCTGGCTGCTGGGGTGAGGGGCACCAAGAACTTACAGGGGGACACTGAGTTGTTGGAGTGAGGGCCAGAGGCAAGGCTTTCTCCCAGGCAGAAGTACTGGCAATATACATTGTTACTCTCTTGAGCCCTCCACTCTCCCAGTGTGTAAACCTGTATTTCCAATTTGGAAGTACTTTTATAAATGGTGATGTTAAGTTCTTCCCATAAGTATTCAAGTAGATTGCTGGCATTTAAGGAAAGGTTTAGCTTGAGAAGAGGAAAAATTAAAGATGTACATTTTTTCCCTAAAACTCTAATTTTAAATTTAAAGATTTTAAAATTTCCAAACAGAAACATTTAGCTTCCTATTGTTCTTTACCATGTATGAGGCTTATTTGAGGCACAAACAGAAGCAGTAGAACTTAGTTCTAATGCTGTAGTAGGTCTTCAGTACTGGACACATCAGAATTAGGCAGGATATGGTTTGCTTGTAGAGCTCTGTGGGAATAGTGAAGGCCACAATGTGAACAGGCAACAACTATGGGATCATGGAATCTTATGAGATGAGGAGACGTTGTCACTCACCTTCAGCTGTTACTTGCCATGATATCCAAATCATTTCTCATTCTGTTAGAACATGAGGGTATTCTCTTTTAAAGCTGATCAACTCTTTCACATTTATCTTATATTTCCGAAAGAGCAGAAATGTTAAGACTGGTCAAGGTGGTGTGGAAAGTAGAGGCTGTGCATGCCTCTTCTCATGACCACACCAAAATTATAACAAAACTACAGAGCAACCAGCACGTAGAGTAACCAGAAGTCTGGATGAACAGAAGCCCTACAACTAGGGACAAAAATAACAGGTCACTTCAACCAGCTGGAGGGGCGGAGAAGTGAAACTGCCTGGTCCCACAACCGTGTGTGGCAATTGAGAATTGGAAGGGCTATCTTGGCTGAGGAGTGAGGGGTCCTGGCCTCACACAAGGCTTGCCAGCCCAGGATTCCAGTGCCAGGAAGAGAATTGGAAGGGCTATCTTGGCTGAGGAGTGAGAGGTCCTGGCCTCACACAAGGCTTGCCAGCCCAGGATTCCAGTGCCAGGAAGAGAAGTCCCCACAACCTCTGGCTGGGAAAACCAGTGGAGGTTGTGGCTAAGTGAGATGGAGGGCTGTGGAATTCTCAGACATTCCTCTTAAAGGGCCTATGCCCGGCTTTACTCAGTGATGAACTCTCCTCCTCTGAGCTCCAGCAATGCGGAAGTTGTTCAAGGCGCACCAGAAACATAGAGGAGGTGCTGGGTTGTCGGACTTCAGGGCAAGGGCTGAGGGGTGGCTTTCCCCTGGACATTAGTACAGACAGTATCCATTGTTCTTTTGTTGAACCTCCCCCACTCCCAGCCTGTGAATGCAGGTGTTACTGTATCTGAGTCTTTATTAAACTGCATAACACAGGTTACTTTGCTTGAGTGATTCCCTGAGACTCCATCTCTCCCAAATTGTGGGCCTACCCAAGCCACTTCCAGTGGTTTATTCCATATAAACAGGCTGTCTTGGCTCCTGCTATGAGCTTTCATAAAATCTCTCAAAGGCTCATAAAATCCAAAGAAGCAGCCTCTGTTCTCTGTGTGCCCTATACCTTTTACCAAATAGCCCCAAGCCATACACTAGTAGCAGCTGGCCTTGGTTTCTGACTTGGCCCCTTGAGGCACCCATAAGCACAGCACCAGGGACAACTATCTGTGGATTGCTTGGTGACTATTATCAGGTGGCTACGGAGGTGCACAAGTTGTGACTGAACTTAGCCTGCAGTTAGACCCCTTCCAAGACGGTGCCACTGGGCCCCACAGCACACCTAGTACATAAAGCCACTCTACTAAGACCGGGAGACTTAAGAACCCTACCTAATACATAGAAGCAGCCAAAATGCAGCCAAAATGGGGAGACAAAGAAGTCCCACATGAAGGAACAGAACAAAGTTTCAGAAAAATAATTCACCAAAATGGAGATGAGCAATCTACTTGATGCAGACTTCAAGACACTGGTTATAAGGATGCTCAAGGAACTTAGAGAAGATGATGAACTCAGTGAGAACTTAGAAAAGAGTAGATGAAGTCAGTGAGAACTGTAACAAAGAGATATAAAACAAAAAAATAAGATGGAAAACAATAGGAAACCAGTCAGAAATGAAGATTACAATATCTGAGATGAAGAGTACATTAGAGAGAATCAGAGTGGATGAAGTGAAGAATCAAATCAGCAGCATAGAGGATGTGGTAGTGGAGGATACCCAGTCAGGACATCAACAAAAGACAGAATAAAAAAAATGAAAAGAGTTTAAGGAGCCTCTAGGACAACATCAAGCATAATGACATTCATATCATAGGGGTACCAGAAGGAGAAGAGAGAGAAAGGAATTGAAAACCTGTTTGAAGAAATAATGATGAAAAACTTTCCTAACCTGGTAAAGGAAATAGACAGGGAGTTTAGAGAGTTCCAAACAAGATGAACTGAAAGAGGTCCACACCAAGATACATCATAATTAAAATGTCAAAGGTTTAATACAAAGAGAGAATATTAAAAAGCATCAAGAGAAAAGCAATTAGTTACCTACAAGGGGGTTCTCATTAGACTGTCAGCTAATGTTCTCAAGAGAAACTTTGCAGGGCAAAAGGACTTGGCACAAAATATTCAAAGTGATGAAAACCCAGTATCTACAACCAAGATTACTTAACCCAGTAAAGCTGTCATTTAGAATTGAAGGACAGATAAAGAGCCTCCCAGACAAGAAAAAGTTAAAGAAGTTCATCACCACCAAGCCAGTATTACAGGAAATATTGAAGAGACTTCTTTAAGAAGAAGAAAAAAATACATATCAGAAATCTACATAAAGAATGGCAATAACTACATATCTATCAACAAGTACTTCGAAGGGAAAAAAGTAAATGCTGTGATCAAAAGATAGGTTGGCTGAATAGATTAGAAAACAAGACCCTTATATATGCTGCCTATAAGAGACACTTCAAAGACACACACAGACTAAAGTAAAGGGATGGAAAAAGATATTTTATGATAGACCTAGTGGGTATTGTACTGAGTGGGATAAGTCAGATAGAGGAAGACAAATGCCATATAATTGCACATATATGTGGAATCTAAAGAACAAAATGAACAGGCAACAACAACAACAATGACAGCAACAACAACAAAAAGCTCATAGATATAGGAAACATTTTGAGGGTTACCAGATGGGTGTGAGTTGGAAGGTAGGGGAAAAAGGTGGAAGGGATTAAGAAGTACAAATTTGTAGTTATGAAGAATCATGAAGATAAAAGTATAGCATAAGGAATATAGCTAATAATATTGTAATAACTATGTTCGATGTCAGAGAGTCACTAGAATTACTGGAGTAATCAAATCACTTTATGAGTTATATAGATGTCTAATCACTATCTTGTACACCTGAACCTAATGTAATATTGTATGCCAAATATAACTAAAAAATAAAAAAATAGTATTAAAAAAAGAATAGAAGTACAAAACTTTCCTAATATGAGGTCTTTTGGGCCTTTAAATTCTACAATGGTAATTTGAGCTATTCTGTGAGTTATTTTCAATACTTCCTAAAACTTAATAGAAACCAAACATTTACAAATAATAAGATTGAAGAGGCTAACAGGAATGGCCTGTTTCTTTTCTTGAGCCTGCAATCTAGCCAGTTGAATGCTATCGTTATCTTGGATTACTGCTGTGAGTTATCTTTTTGTTGCTACTGATTTTTCTGTACTCAGTAGTAATTAATAAAATGAATTTTTTTTCTAAAAAATGCAATCAGATTGGTAAATCAAATTTTTTAACTCAGAAAGTCCATGGGTAGAATTATTACCACAGAACTCCTTGGTGATCAGAAGTTGCTGTTGGCCGCAACCATTGATCCTCTCTCAGCCATCATAGTTAATAAAGCTAGAGAAAATCCTGATCAGATCAGGAAGTACAGAAGTAGTTAAGAATCACACATCTGCTTCCTAACAACCTGCAGGATATGTTCTAGTCATAGACTATTACTCATGCTTTTCTTTATGTTTGTGCATATAAAAGTTTGGAAATTTTTATTTTTCATTATAGCCTACATAACTCTGATTACAGAACCTGAAAAAGATAACATAGAAAATTAATTATCAATATGGCCATTGGTGCAAAAATTTTACATGTATGTTATTAAATCCAGCACATTTATTAAAATTTAACAAATCATGACCAAATAAGTTTATTTGAGGATAGTTCAACCTTGGGAATTTCTACAAATATAATTTATTAATTTATCACATAATTAGAAAAAAACATAATCAGACCAATGGAAACCAAGAGGCATTTTGCAAAATTTAACATCCTGGTTTTTTTTTTTTTTAAAGAACATTTTAACACACTGAGAATGAATGGAAATGTCCTTAATAAAAGTAATTATTAAAACTAAAAGCAAATATTGTCCCTAATGATAAAATAACTAAACATACTTATGGTATTTTAAAGATTTCACAGGGACCATATAGATGTTTTTGATATATTTTAAGCCAGTGTTTCTCAAACTTAACTGATAAGGACAATTCAACAGAAACAATTGTCGCACATCAAATTCTGAATTTACAGTGCGGGTTTTGGGTGTGTGGTCCTTAAACAATTTCTTCAGGTGATTCTTATCTTCTTACCATTCGAAGAAACACTAATCTCAGTCCCTAGTCCCAAGTAGACTTGTCTTCATAATGCATTCTTTGTTCTCATCTTTAGTGTTAGCCTCCTTAATATTATTTTTATTAATTAATTAATCTGTCTTTTATGGTGACATTGGTTAATGAAATCCAGTAAGATTCAGCTGTACACTTTAATAGTAAGACATATATATATTTACATTGTGTGTTCACCTCTCATAGTTAGATTTCTTTCTGTCACCACATATTTGACCCTCTTTACACTATTGACCTCCTCTCTCCCTGCATCTTCTACCCTCTGGTAACCACTAGTCTATAGTTCAGTTCCATGGATCTCTGTTTGTTTGTCCTGTTCACTTGTTGCTTTTAGGTTTATATCCCACATATAAGTGATATCATACGGTTTTAAGAATTTTCTGTCTAGATTATTACGCTTAGCATGATTATCTCGAGGTCCATCCATGTTGTTGCAAATGGCTGTATTTCATCTCTTCTTATGGCTGAGTAATATTCCATTGTATATATGTACCACTGCTTCTTTAGCCAGTCACTTGTCATAGGACACTTTGGTTGCTTCCATGTCCTGGCCACCGTGAATAATGCTGCTATGAACATCGACATGCAATTATCTTTTTGAATATGAGTTTTCAAGTCTCTGGGGTAAATACCCAGTAGAGACATTGCTGGATTATATGGTAGATCAATTCTTAGTTTTTGAGGAAACTTCATACTGTTTTCCATAGTGGCTATACCAATTTGCAGTCCCACCAGCAGTGTATGAGGGTTCTTTTTTCTCTGCATACCTCCAACATTTGTTATTACTTGGTATTTCATTATGGTTTTGATTTGCATTTCTCTAATAGTTATTGATGTTGAGCATCTTTTTATATATTTGTTAACCATTTATATGTCCTCTAGGGAAAGTGTCTGTTTAGGTCCTCTGCTCATTGTTTGACTGGATCTTTTTTTTATTGTTGTTGTTATTGTTATTAAGTTGTATGAATTCTTTATATATTTTGGATATTAGGCCCTTATTGGAGGTGTTACTTGCAAATATATTTTCTCATTTGGCTGGTTGACTCTTTACCTTGCTGATGGCTTCTTTTGCTGTGCAGAAGCTTTTTGGTTTGATCTAGTACCACTCATTTATTTTTGCTTTTACTTCCCTTGCCTTTGAGGTCAAATTCATAAAATCCTCTTTAAGTCCAAGATCCTTGAGTTTAGATCCTATGTTTCCTTCTATGCATTTTATTGTTTCAGGTCTTATATTCAGGTTCTTAATCTATTTTGAGTCAATTTTAGTGAGTGGTGATAGGCAACATTCTAGTTTTATTCTTTTGCAGATGGCCTTTCAGTTTTCTCAGCACCATTTATTGAAGAGGCTTTCCTTTCTCCACTGTATGTTTTTGTTGAAAATTATTTGCCCATATAAATATGGGTTTACTTCCAGAGTCTCGATTCTGTTCCACTGGTCTGTGTGTCTTTTTTACTGCCAATACCATGCCATTTTGATTAACGTCACTTCGTAGTATAATTTGAAGTCAGGCAGAGTGATGCCTCCGGTCTCATTCTTTTTTCTCAGGATGGCTTTGGCAATTTGGGGTCTTTTGTGCTTTCATGCAAATCTAATGATTTTTTGTTACATTTCTTTAAAAAGTGCCAATGGGATTTTGATGGGGATCGCATTAAATCTGTATAATGCTTTATATGGTCATTTTAACTATGCTGATTCTTCCAATCCAAGAACACAAAAGATCTTTCCATTTCTTTGTATCTTCTTCAATTTCTATTAATAGGGTCTTATGGTTTTCATTATAGAGGTCCTTCACATGTTTCATCAGATTTATTCCTAGGCATTTTATTCTTTTTGTTGCAATTGCAAAAGGAATTGTTTTTTCCACTTCTTTTTCTGACGCTTCATTATTAGAGTATACGAATGCTATGGATTTTTGAATGTCGATTTTGTATCCAGAAAATTTACTGTATTTGCTTGTTGTTTCTAGTAGTGTTTTTTTGGAGTCGTTAGGGTTTTCTATATAGAGAATCATGTCGTCTGCAAATAGTGACAGTTTGACTTCTTTGTTTCCTATTTGGATGCCTTTTATATCTTTTTCTTGTCTGATTGCACCCGAAGGACCTCCAATGTTATATTGAATAACAGTGACGACAGTGGACAGCCTTGCCTTGTTCCTGATCTTAGAAGGAAGGTTTTTAGTTTTTCACCATTAAGTATAATGTCGGCTGAGGGTTTGTCATAGATAGCCTTTATGTGTTAAGGTACTTTCCTTCTATACTGATTTTGTTAAGTGTTTTGATCATCAATGGATGCTGTATCTTATTGAAGGCTTGTTCTGCATCTATTGATATGACTGTATGATTCTTATTTTTTAATTTGTTTATGTGGTGTATCACATTAATTGACTTGCATATGTTGCACCATTTTTATGCTCCTGGGATGAAGCCCACT
>PVKZ01006768.1:7514-30640 GCA_004027375.1 Macroglossus sobrinus | reverse complement strand
TGTAGATGAAATATTACATATAGATGAAATGAATACAGGTGCTCTTCAGTTCTTTTTGGGGGGTCTAAAATAACTGGATATTTATTTTCCTAATAAAATGCCCAAGTACTCAAATACCAAGATTTCTTCAAATTCTTGTTCATTAGAGTGTCTATACGTTTAAAGAGCACTTTTTCATTATAAGAACTACTGACAAAAAACAAAGAAATGGTGTGTAACTAGCAGAAAATCTGTAACAGCTTTGTCATATTTAAGATTAGGATTCTTATCTCTACTCCATCACATAGTATTTTTTAATAAGTGTTTCATCAACCTTTCCAGTCCTTTCAGAATTACTGTAGAGAACTTTTTCTATTATAGAGAACTTCAGGTGTTCATTTAACATAACTGCATAAATTTATTACCAATTTTAGATACTGAACCTTTATAAAATCTTTTATTATAAACAAATAAGTTCTTAACTATGTTGACCAAAATTTTAAAAAAATATGTGCACACACACACACACACACACACACGTGTGTGTGTGTGTGTGTGTGTGTGCACGTCTCAGACCTGAACAGTTTGGTGAAACTTTATGACATTCTATTTAGTCCATCTCTCTTAGATCTAGCCAAGATAACAACAATTTGAACAAGGCCGATGATCACCTATTCAATGTATAGCAGGTCCAATGTCTAATTACCTAACCAAAGGAAGTAGTATTTATGTTCACCTGAGCTCACTCTGCAATAAAATTTAGATGTTGACTATCCAACTACCGAGTTAGCAAAGACTTCACAGTTTGAGAGAGAAATCCTCCACAAAAGCCCCCTCACTTCATACACCAGCCACAGCTCTAGAGTTCCTAGGCCACCCATGCCCAACTAGCTAAACCTCTGGTCTGAACTGCTCCTTCTAGGTTTGATAATTTAATAGAAAGACTTGTAGGACTCAGGAAATTGCTATATTTATTATTATAGTTTATTATAAAGTATGCAAATCAATACCAGAAAAAAGAGTAAACCTGCAGGATGAGGTCTAGGAAGTTCACAGACATGGAACTTTCATGTCCTCTCCCTGTGAAATTAGGACACATCACCAATTGGGAAGTGTACCTGAGATTGGGTTTCAGAGATTTTATTGGAGTTTTAAGTAGGCATGGTTGATTGAGTCACTGGCCATGTGATTAAATTTAACCTCCATTCCCTTTCTTCTCCCCATTGGTTGGGCTTATATTACCTGGCTCAAAGTTGCAACCATCTAGGTTGGTCTTCTCAGCATGGCCAGTCCCCATCCTGAAACCATCTAGGAGCTGGCCATGAGTCATCCCATTAGCATAAACTTAGGTGTAGTCTGAAGGGCCCTCCATGAATAATACTCCCTTTTATCACTGTGAAAATTCCAAGGGATTAAAATCTCCATCCTAGGAACCTAAGGCAAAGACCAGACAAATTCTTTATTACACAACACCTTCCTACTGCAACTTAAGATAGATAAGTGGATAGAGACTCTTGAAGTACACCTTATAAAACCCTTAGAGATCGCCATGCTTTAGTCCCTCTGGGTATCATTTTACCAATGAAATTATCTCTAATTCAAAGCCTCAAGGCATGTATTAGCCAACAGTAAGTTATCAAATTACCTCATTAAATTTTAAGAAAAATATCATTATTCCATTATGTGATTATTATTATTTCTCTTTTGAACTATTGAGAAAACTTTTCAATAACTTGAAGGTAAACTCTCCCTTTTGGTAATCATGTTTGCTCATTTGTACTCAGAACCAAAAAGAATTAAATTTCCTGATTTGATCCACACTCTTAGATAGCAATGAGGTATAAAAATGAATTCTTAACTTGACTAGTTGTAGAGAGAAATCATTAGTCTTAATAATAAATACTAAAAAACTGTCCTGGCATTTATAATAAAAATCTTATCTGCATCATTCTAAATTTATCTGATTTTATACTACATTATAAGTAAGAGCTTAACCATTAGAATTAATTAAAGAAAAAGTAGTTCTCTCAGTTTACATGTGGGGTTATCAAAGATGCATAATTGGACAGAGTGTATCATGACCAATATAAGGAGAACATATAGTATTTATTTTACTATGACTCCCAAGGCAGAGATATCTCACCCAAGGTTCATGGACCAGCATCTATAGATGTGCTCTAGGGCTTCTGTTAAGCTCCTGAAGTGATTAAGTGATTATATATATATATATATATATATATTCTTTTATGAAAAAAAGAATACATGTTTTCATCAGATTCCCAGAATTTATGACCATGAAACTTAAAAGCCCTAAGAAGGACTTTTGTAAGGGAATCCTTCTCTAAAAACAAACCAGCCCTCAAGCCACTCCCTAATGCCTCCAAAATTTGTAATTCCTACCGTCATAACACAAAGGCTTTCCATTGGGTCCTTTCAACTCCTCCAGCCTTCCTAAAGTATTTATTTTCCAAATAAGCTGACATGAGTCTCCATCTCACATAATGTTCATAGCCCTCCCCAGCGTTTCTGTGACTTCTTGGTGTGGAGAGCTTACATCTCTCCTATAATTGCCTCTCACTCTGATTTCCTGCTCTATTCACTTCTTGTATCAATGTCTGCATGGAAAATAGCCCTGTTTCCTTTATTCCCCAAGTACCATTAATATAAAACAGTTGCATATAATAAAACTTTACTGAAGGTTTAGAAAATCTGAGAAGGATTATGTACTAGCCATGTTTCTAGCTTCTGTAAACTTAATGCTTTAATATCTGCCCTATATGCACATGTTAGACATGTCTTGTTCTGGACAACACAATAATATGCATGAGTCACCTTACTTTGAAATCCAGCCTCCTTTATTACCCCTGCTCCCTCAAGAGTCCTTCTCCTCTGGGGGACATGCTTTTCAAATGTGAACCAGTCAAAACAGAATCTACACTCTCAGCCACCTCTTTAGGGGACTCTCATACTCTTGGCCATTATCCATCTGCCCTAATCACTCCAGACAACTAGGGACAGGCCATATGTCCTAGAGCTTGCTAAAATTATTCAAACTAGCAATCTAAGCCTGTTTACCCTGCCTCAACTGTTGCTTCCTGAAAAAAAAAAAAGCACAATAAATTCTTGCCCACATTTTCTCCCTCTTCCTCTGTTTCATGACCAATCTGGTGCTTCCTAATGTGGCTCCAGGTGGCATAGCATGCCTACTTTCTTGGGAACTGTGAGTAACAAACTATCTTTTCAATGGCAATCATTTGCTAATCTATTGGGCTCACTATACCTCAAGTTTTCTACAAAGATGCTATATTGTAGAACATATCATAACAGGGCACACAGAATAAGAATTAACTTACAATTAATTATTAAACCTCACTGTTCCTTAGTCAGTCTGACAAGGAATTTCTTAGCAGCTATATTTTCATGGAACTCTGCTCCCCACTGAGGGCATTACTCCCCATAGTTTCTTTTCTTCTCATCTTGGCATTTCCCACACACTTCTTCTTTAGATGGAAGAGGAATTTATTAATGTTTCCGTTATTTTACCAGACAGAACAGCTTCACTTTCCTTTTTCCAACCTTTACCCATCTAGGACCCCCATGATCAAAATACCCACTAAGATTTATCCCCCCACCCCACCTCAAAAAAAGAGCTGTCTGCCTTTAAGAGAAATGCTATTATTGCCTATAACATGGACTTGCAGCAAAAATTTTGTCTTTCAAAGCAGAATTTCTTCCCTTTAAATATATATCTAATAAATGCAAAATCAATTCATACAAAAAGAATCCCAAGCACACTATCAATTTAAAATATTAACTAACAGATTAAAGCTTATCATATACACATTATTCCTGTTTGTACTTGGTAACAGAAATTAATACACAAGAATTAATAGCCTTTCTATGTACTAACAATAAGCAGTAGAAAATAAAATGGAAACTATCCCACTAAAAATAACCATAAAATTTATAAAATACCTAAAAATAGTCTTAACAAAACACACAGAGAAGCTATACTAATATGCTCAAAACTCTACTGAGGACACAATTATTTAAACATGAATAATAGAAGCAAGCCATAATAAATGGAAAGTCTAAATATAATTCTGCCAAAATTAATGTTTAAATTTAATATGCTACAAAGAAAATTTTTAAAGGATTTGCAATTAGAGAGAAGAAATCAACCAAATATTTTCAGATTTAGCAGAAACAACAAACATGCAGGAATATTTAGGAAAAAAATAATGAGAAGAATAATGAAGGGAAAATACACAATCACATATTTAAGGGTATTATAAAACTACTTTTCAAACAGATACTTATATACCAGTGTTCATGGAAGTATTATTCACAATAGTTGAAAAGAAGAAACAACCCAAATATCCATCAATAGATTGATGAATAAACAAAATGTGGTTGGTATATACATGCAACAGAATACTATTCAGTCACGAAAAAGAATGAAATTTGATGCATGCTACAATATAGGTAAACCTTGAAAACATTATGCTACATGAAATAAGCCAGACATAGAAGGCCAAATATTGCATGATTCCAATTATATTAGGACCTAAAATAGTCATATTTATAGAAACTGAAAGTAAAATAAATTACCAGGGGCTGGAGGGAAGGGGAATGAGGAGTTACTGTTTAATGAATACAGAGTTCCTGTTTGGGATGACGAAAAAAATCTGGAAATGAATAATGACAATGGTTGTACAACATTATGAATGTAGCTAATGCCCCTGAATTGTACACTTAAAATGGTTAAAATGGTAAATTTTATATTATGTGTATTTTACATGACATAAAATAACAATTAAAAATAACAAAAAATAAAACTCAACCCTGTATTAATCTGAACAATGTAATATTGGTGTCTTCATCTGCACACAAATGACCAGTACAGAAAGCCAAGAAACAGATTCATATATATATGACAAAGATGACATTTCAAGTCAGAGAGGAAATAAAATAGTCTATTACTGGTCTTTAACAACCTACTATCTATCTTGGAACAAAAGGTTATATTCTTCATACACATCATATTTCAAAATAGATTGTAGGCATAAATAAATATTTTCAAATAAAGTACTAGAACAAAAAAAAAATATATATATATATATATATATATATATATATATTAACTAGGAGCATGAAAGTCTTTCCTCAATATGGCAGCAGATACAATAACCACAAAGAAGTAAATAAAGTAGACTATATCAAATAATTTTGTAAAAAATATTATTATCAAAGTCAATATGTAAATGACAAACTCAGAAAATATCTTTTCTATATAAAGACACCTTACCAAAACATAAAGCTGAACACCTTTATAGAAAATTGGCCAAATGATATAGACAGGCAATTCACAAAATAAGAAAAGCAACTAGCCAATAATAGATGGAAAAGTTTCCAAAGGTAAAAATTAAATAAACAAATAAATAATGTTAGTTGGCATTGTTTAGTGTTACTACAGCAGGGAATCAGAGGAGAGACAGATATCTCACACGTTGTTGGTGGGAATATAAATGGATACACTTTGTTAAATACAACAATTTGCAGCTTTAGTAAGTTGATTCCACTTTTAGGAACCTATCAGAAGGAAATTAATAGACAAGTGCACAAAGGTAAACATGCAAAAATGTCCATTGCAGCAAAATTGATGAGAATGAAGAAATTCCAAACTGTATTCAACAAAAGAGATTAATTAAATATGTTATGGCACATTCTTATAATGGGACGCCCTGCAGTCATTGAAACTATCATTAAGAGCTATTTTAATTGAACTTAAGATATTTGTGATATAGTGCTAAGAGGAAAAATGGCCACAAATAATTTTAGAGAATATGATTATATTTTGATAAAAAATGAATAAGTATATGCATATGTTTGCAAAGAAATACTGGAAAGATGTCACCAAAAGAGAAAAAAAATTATGTTGCACAAAATTTATAATGACAACAGTAGAAATGAAAAAGGCAACACTTATTTAGAGTTTCACTATTTTGTCAAAACAAAATTAATTCATTTTCTATATTTCCTTTGATTTGTCGTATAAGCTAACAAAATTTGCAGAGCCATAATAACCAATGACAAAATCTTTCTTAGACTTGAACTGTGTCAGAAACAAAAGTAAACCACTAATAGAAATGGATGGAAGGAAGGAAGGAAAAAAAAGAGGGAGGGAGGGAGAGAGGGAGGACAAACATTCACTCATACATAGGCAAGCAGTCTTAACTTTTTAGGATCATAGTTTTTAGGAGAGTGAAGTCACTGTCAATGTCACAGTCCATTTCCAGGGAGTTTTAGTAAAACTCAGAAGTATGGTTGGGAGAGAGCAAAGCAAGCTGTCATCCTTTTGAGCACATTTTACAAAGCAAAGTCTTTTCTATAATTTTTCAAGAAAAAATATACAGATGCTGTATTATAGAATTGTATACTTGAAACCAATATAATTTTATTAGCCAATGTCTCCCCCAATAAATTTAATTTAAAAAGAAAAATATATTGATACAGCTATTGTTAAAACTATGACAGAAAAATCACTAGAGAAAGTCTTATGAAAGCAAGACCATGAGGTTCCAGAGAAATCAATTGAAGAGTGGCACCTTGTCTATATGTTCTTATCCTACTAACTGGTCCAGCTTATCCCCAAAACTGGTTCTGCAAGAGGTTGGCACTTGGTTAGCTAAGACTCTGTAAGGACCAGACTCACAGGAAACTGCTCTACTCTGCTTTTACATCATGATGTGATGCGAAATACTTGTCATATCCTGCACAACTCTCATCAGTGTAATTTTACATTTTTTGTGAGATTAATTAATGTCTGTCTCTGCAGGTAAAATATAAACAACTTGATTTTGAAATACACCTATGTTTGTACACCCTTGTATCCCCAAAAGAGTGCCTGGCACAGAGAGCCTCTAATGTCTGAGTATGTGAGTTGAGTGAGTGAGAGTGAAAAGCCAACAAACTCAGATTTGGACTGGTATCTTTTGCTTTTCTAGCCTCAAGGACTACGATTAAGTAAGATGTATTCCATGGCTATCACAGTAAATTCTTCATAAATACAAATTCTGTCATACTCTCTCCTTTTCTCTGAGTTCTAGTGAGAGTTCCACAACCTGCCATATAAGGGATCAGATGATTTTTAAAGCCATTTCCACTTCTCACAGTCTCTGATTCAATATAAACTCCCTGAAAACTGTCCCTAAGAGAAGGGATCACAATGAATTCTGGTTGCTAGAATTGTTTGTGTCACTTAGAAGGAGCTCGAGTTGTGAAAGCAATGCAGAAAACATGTACAGAATAGAGAATGTATCAAACTTCAAACATTCTATTTAGGAGGTGGAAATAGGAGGAGTTCATTGTCAGAATATATGTATCTCAAACAAAGAATTGTCCTTAAAATTAGATTACTCATCAACAATGACTAGGATCTTATAAAAATAATGTTTCAGTTGCATCAAAACTGGCCTTGTAGAAAAAATCTTTTTTCCTCTTCCCTTAAGCTGTGAGTATAGCTGGGTCATTCCAAGCACTGTGGCATTTCATTGCACCACTGTCCTTCTCGAAAGATGGTTTTTCACTCAAACAAAAATAATTATGAGTCACTGGTTCTATGAGCATTTTCCCTTTCTTTTGTTCACAGTATGAATGACAGATTTCAGTATATTTATTTCTTATATAAGTTAAAGTTGTCATTAACCTGAAATTCTCTATGTTGCAAATGCAAACTGTTGCATCCTTATTTGAAGTGTGGGGTAACTATGTAGTTCTAATTAGGGGTTCATAATTCTCCTAAAGAAAGGGTCTGAGCAATAGGGAAAAAAAGAAGTTTCACACAGAATGGAAAGACTACTGGCATTTAAAGTCTTTTTCCAGATACAACTATTTATGTGACTTGAAAACTAAAAGAAAAATATTCCCTTTCCAATTATTTCTATAGCTTTTCTATAACATCTATGATCAAAGTGTTGAAAATTTTTACATGTTTCCAGATTTCATAAAGAAAAAATATTTAACACAGAAGCACATTGCTTTTTTCTATTTCTTCTGTTGAAGGATAAATTTTTCTATATACATCCCTGTACAATCTAAGCTAAGATTCAATTTTTCCTTATGAAGTTGCTACAGATAGTAATATTCATCTCTACAGATGTGTTCCCTCAGAAAATGTCTCTCTCCAATCCGATTACTTACCACATATTCTTGTAATTGTTTCCCCAAACAATTAACCAGAAAAATGTAATCTCCTTGAAGGCAGAGCCCATTACTGGTTCCCTCAATAAATTAATAAATTATTTAAAAGAAAATTAATGAGTAAGTTAATTCAAAAGGAGTATATATAATATGTAAAATATACCATGTCCCTAAGAGAAAATTTTATGATTCTTTAATTTCAGATTTTTTATTCAATTTCTAATGTAATTTTTGTTTTTTCAGCTTTATTAAAATATTAATGGCATATAACATATGTAAGTTTAAGTTGTATGAGGTGATGATTTGATACATGTATATATTTTGAAATGATTACCTCAATAAGGTTAGTTAATACCTCCATCTCCTCACATCATTACCTTTTGTGTGTGTGTGGTGATAAGTTTTAAGACCCACCCTCTTAACAAATTTCAAGTGTATAATATAGTATCATTTGCTATAATCACCATATTATATATTAGATCCCCAAAACTTATTCATCTTAGAGCTGGAAATTTGTACCCTTTAACCAACATCTCCTCCCCTTTCTCCACCCCAGCCCCTGGTAACAACCATTTTACTCAAAAAACATTTGAGTTTTTCTGTTTTTTAGGGTCCACATATGGGTTAGAACCTACAATATTTGTCTTTCTGTCTATCTTTCTAATGTAATTTTAAATGTAGCAAATAAAAGGCTAGTCATTTCAAAATCATTTATAGCAAAGATAAAGCACTAAAATAATGTTATAATAGACAATTTCATTATCTCTCTAACTAAACCTTCAAAGTTTTCCTTCTGTATCTTGGAATTCCAGGAAAGGACATGACTTCTGACATCAAACAAGAGCATTATTTATATGAACATTTATATGCCTTAACAGTAAACTGGAATCAAGTTATATGGTTTTCAAGAGCTCTACATTTTGCAACTGCTTAAAATCAAGTAATCATAGACTCTTAGAATTAGAAAGGACCACGGCAATCTCCAGTCCAAATCTCTCCCTTTGGACCTGAGAACAGACCCAGCAAATAGGTGCCTTCCGCGGTGACCTTCCAGCTCCATGGCTCCTGCCACCTAATGTCATTCCAGCCACCAGTTCTTTATTTGTCCATTCAGTCTTCAAAACTCCTTAGTCTTGGGAAAATTTTAATTACCCAATGGAAAACATAAATTAATATAAAAAATAAAATTGTACTTATAACCTCGACAAATGCTAAATTTTCTCCTTAAGCCCCTTTCCAATGTTTTTTAACAATGGTTTGTTGATTCAACAAAAATTTAACAGCAAATTCGGTTGCTAACATATAACATAAAAAGACCACACCTGTTTGGGCCACCCTAACTCCTCCTGGGCACAAGCATCAGTGACAAAGAGTTCGGAACTTCTCTCCAGGAATATTTTCAGCCCTGGAATTACAGAGGGCATGCGGCGTCCTAGCACTTACAGTGCAGCACCGCCATCTAGTGGCCCTTTTGAAGGACTTTCTCGCTGCCAAAATCATAGTCCTTGGCCCTTCCGGGTTAGCGACCCTGAAACTTATTTCTACCTATCTCACGAAATCGTTTGATTCACAGATTAAAATCTATCTAACAAATAGGAACCATCATTTCTCATAAAGCCAGCTGAGCCCAGAAACAATTTATATTAGTGAGTAGGAACTTCAGTCTTCATATCTTTCACTTTAAATAAATATCTCAATTATTTAAATTACACCTTTTCCCCCATTGCTACCTAGGTAAAAGGAGGCAAAAAAAAAAAAAAAAAAAACAAATTCACAGCAGCGATTTGAAGTGCACCATTTCACAGAAAGCCTCAATGAGACAGAAAAGAGAACACAAAAATGGAATGGGAATATATAACATTTACGTTAGTATCTTGAGCCACAAAAAAGCACTTGTTTATCTTTAAATATAGTTAGAAAAGAGAAAATCATTTTTTTCCCCCAGGTTTACTTGGCTGTTGAGGGCATGCTGACAGTAAGCTTGAGCACTTGTTCTTGTGCTGTGTGTTTACTTAAGTTCATATCCTTTTGATGTAAGGCAAAATAACGTTTTAAGAAAGTGAATTCTCTTGCCCTTCAGATTGTTAAGCGATCAAGCCAGAAGAAGCCTTCTTCATAGGATGCTGGATCCTAAGCGGACAACTAAACTTCTTTGTTTTACACACTTTATCTTCTGAGTAGTGCATGCATTCTATTCCAAATAAAAGCAGTTCGCCATTCCCTAAAGGGTAATTTCCACATGAGAAAAACCACAAAAGTGAATTGTAACAACCTTTTACTTGGCTAATGTAAGAGTGAATTTGGTCATTTCAGACAGGAGAGTAATAGAACTGCCTGAGTTAGTACCTTAAGGAGAACTCATTAATAAAAAAGAAACCCAGCAAGTCGTGCCCGGGCTTAAAACCCAAAATCCGTGGGTACCAACAGCACTGTCAAGGGCCTCCCGCTTTCCCCGTGCAAGTCTCCTATAGGCAATGACCTGATTATTTGAGCATGCCCAGATGCCTCATGTTAAAAGTCACCTTGGGTTTTCAGAAACTGGAAGATTGTGAAACCAGATCTGAATTCTACAAGAGGAGAAGTTCTGAGAAGGTCTCTTGCACATCCTGGAATAATTCTTTTCTACATTTTATGTAGAAACACAGTGATCCCTGAGAGCTCAGGTGTCCTTGTTCAGAATGAGAATCCCCAAACCGCTTGTCCTTATTCCACCTGAAGAGCGGTAGGTCAGAAACAGAAAGCATTGCCTTAATTGTAAATTTCATTCAAGGGTCAATCAGCCGAGAAAAGATGAAAGAAAAAAATCTTAAAGAACTTGCCAGCGCTAAGGTTTGTGATATGTGTGACTGACCAATTCTAGGAAACATTTCTGTAGTTAAAAAGGAACGAAAGTGAACCAAAACAGAGGCAGGAAATGGCGTCCCAAAACAAGAGGACCAAAAGAGAAAGAGTGTTGTTTATCGTTGATCTCCCTCTCCCACTTTTCTTATTTATAAAATTTCTAGATAGCTCCAACCAGTTGGTAATTCACTAGTGTCAAAGTTGCCTGTAGTCAGAGTGACCATGCTTCTTTCATGGCCTCGTATTGAGACATTTGCTACAGTTTCCCTCAGGAGAAAAGGGGAAGGACATTTAGTATCTCAAAGGAATTTTGAACATAATAGCCTTTTCTTGGAAAATTTTCCCAACCTAGTTTATGAAAAAAAGACCACCATAAAAGCACAGTGATTGACTAAATCACCAATTTCTGAATAAAAATTAGAAAGCCTCCATGTTATTATTTCTCAAGTATGCCCAAGTACGATCATCCTAGGGGCTCATTATCATTCTTCTTTCAATAATGACAATGCATAAGAATAAACATTTTGCTTTCAGATGGAACTTGATATGACCATTTTCATTTTGATTTTTTAAATGCTCTCTAAGCATTTTATTTCCCCTTTGTTTCCCTAGTGCCATGATGAAATGCCAGATTTCCTTTTGTGGGGCGGACTTGCCAGAAGAGACTGTAGAAAGACAAGAAGAGAGTGAGGAGAAGGGAAGGCCACTATGTTCATGGCCCAAAGCACATCCCACTTTTTATTCAAACGTTGTGGCCTGTGTGCTCTTGCTGCCAGGGCTTATCATCTGTGTGCTTATTATCACTGGGAAGGAAAAGCAAACCCAGAATCAAGCAGATAAGTCTTCAGATGTTAGAAGACTGGTTTGGGGTCTCTTATATAATGAGCCAGTGATCTTGGTTGCTAAGGATACCTTTTCACAACAAATATGTAAAATAGAGAGACCTCAACAAAAGGTTAGGGATGCTGAATAGAATTTTACAATGAGGCTGACTTTTTCTTAGTGTTTTTTACACCTGAGTGTTGTTTTTTAAATGGTATAATGCTTTTAGACAGCATAACAAGCCCAGATTGTTCAAAAACAATTCTGGGAATCTAGGAAATCAATCTTAATAAAAATCAAATTCTGCAAAACTAGAATTAGTACAGCTAGTGCTAGAAGTTTTAGAATTTGTACACTGTTAAAAGTGTCATAGAAACTGGAAATGAATCAACCAGACTGCCTGAAAAGCTAAAATTCACTAAACATTTGCTAACTTTAGCTTCATTTTATGATACTTATCATGGCCAAAGAGATAATTCCACGCAAAATGAAAAGTAAGAGAGGAGGAGAGAAAAATCATTATGATGCTAATTCTCTTTATTTGTGTTAGATGGATGTTATTTCTGGAACTTTAAATTAAGAGATTGATACCTAAAAAGCCTAAAATGTTAAAACAAAAGAGTAATAAGCTACAACTGGTCCAGAACATATTACTGTTCTAAGAACATCATGTGAAAGATAATGAGCATAAGAAAAATAAATGAGAGCTCAAGAAATTCATGAATTTCATGTGTTAAATAGGAGATTAAAAACATATTTCTGGTACAGAATAGAAAAAACAATTCTTCAAGAGTTTTAGAGAAGGGTCCTTTAGAGACTGGTCATTTGTTTCCCTTTTTTTCTAGTTTTATTTAAGATGTAATTGATGCAGATCACTATATAAGTTTAAGGTATACGGCATAACGGTTTGACTTACATATATTGTAAAGTTATAATCACAATAAGTTTAGTTAATATCCATTATTTCATAAAGAAATAAAAAAAGAAAAAGGAAAAAAAGGTTTTGTTCTTTATGATGAAAATTCTGAGGATCTGCTCTCCTAATGACTTTCAAACGTGCCATGCAGCAGTCCTATACATTACATCTCTAGGACTTATTTATCTTGTAACCAGAAGTTTATACCTTTTCACCTCCTTCATCTAATTTCAACCTCCTCACACCTGGCCTCTGGGAACCATAAATTTGCTGGTCCCCTCTTATATAAATGGAAGCTGAACTTTGGAAGATAAAGAGGTTTCCCTAAGGAGTACAGCAGCCCTGAACCCACCCTCTTTCTATTTCACATCAATATCAATGCCCCACACAGGTCTCTCTCCCCAGTGGGCCACACACAGGTTTCCTTTGAGCCAAATGGCACCCTTAACAAAAATTGAGCCAACATTTAAAACTTGGAAGATTTCATACAAAACAGAGCCCAGATTTCCAACTTTTATCAAAAAAAAATCTGAAAAGGTATCCAAATGGCCAACAAATACATGAAAAGATGCTCAGAATCACTAATCATTAGGGAAATGTAAATCAAAGCTTCAATGAAGTATCACCACACAGCTGTTGGAAAGGCTATTATCAAAAAGACAAGAGATAAAAAGTGCTAGGGAGGATGTGGAGAAAAGAGAACCCCTGTGTACTGTAGGTGGTAGTATAAATTGGTGCAGCCACTATGAAATACAGTATGGAGAATTCTTAAATAATTAAAAATAGAACTACTATAACATTCACCAATTCTACTTTGGGATATATACCTAAAGGAAGCAATCACTGTCTTGAAAAGATATCGGCACTCGCAAGTTCACTGCAGCATCAGTTACAATAGCCAAGACATGGAAGCAACTTAAGTGTCTATCAACAGATGAATGGATAAAGAAATGTGATATACATACAATGGAATATTATTCAGCCATAAAAAGGAAGTCCCACCATTTACAACATGGGAGAAACTTGAGGGCATCATACTAAGTGAATAAGTCAAACAGAAAAAGACAAATACCGTATGATCTCACTTATATAGAGCATCTAAAAAAAAATACAAAGAACAGATTAGTGATTGCCAGAGGTGGGGGTTGGGGTGGGTGAAATGGGTGAAGGGAATACATAATGCACAAACTAAATAAGTCTTGGGGATGTCATGCACACCTCGGTGACTAGAGTTAACAATACTGTATTGCATGTTTAAAATTTGCTAAGGGAATAAATCTTAAAAGTTCTCATCATGAGGAAAACGATTCTGTGATTATGTAAGGTGATTGATGTTAACTAAACTTGTGGTGATCATTTTTTAATATGCACATATCTCAAATCATTTTTTAAAAGAGAGACGATTTGGTAACAGTGAGCAACAGCCTGACAGAGCTGTGGCTACCAAGAACTAGAACAGACTAAGTTTTTAAAACTTTTCAATAAAGTCATTCCACCTGGAAGTACCCATATATGCTTGACATGTTGAGGTAAAAATCTATTCAAATTATGTTTAATCTCCTCAAAAATGAACTCTCCATCATTTGTTTTTAAGATGAAATGCTAGTTAACAATTGCATTTTCAACATGCACATTGGGTAATATTATTATATCATAGGATCTGATGTTGAACATATTTTCTTTCTTTTAAAGCTTATTGATTAATTTCATTTTTTATAAAGTCCAGCAATTCATGGCTTCACTGTGAGCTATATATGGTTTTTACAGTAGCTTTTATACTTATAAACACTTAGGATAAAAGATAGAATATTAGTTTATTATTTCATATATACCACATATATCATCAAAACTGGTTTCTAAGTTCTTAATGACACTAGTGCATAGTCTTTCCTATTGAGAAATAACCTTTATAACCATTTTTTGTTTATGCAGCTACTTAATTTATAAATTTTTAACAGTGTAGGACTAATTTAGTCCCTAAAAGTTTCCTAAGATTTTTTGTAAATTGCTACTTTCAGCCAAACACAGAATGTTTCCTCATAAACAAACCATCCTGGTAAGCTCTCTAGGCAAATACAGGAAGCATGGTATTTAGTTCGGTTTCTCTACAAATGTAATAATGCTTTAAGTTATGAAAATAAAGGTGTTTTCATTTAACCCAGGATGAACAGGCCTGCCTCATTCTTTATACCGCTGCATTACTCACAATATTAAACCTCACTTTGAAAAATTGTATTAATTACATTAATAAATGAGAAAGCAAATCAAAAAAAATGTTAATCTAATGCATAATTTATTGCATTACAAATAAATCAAACATTTTCTGTGCCTCTGGTACACAAATCTAAAACATAAAAATCAACAAGTCTTTCTTCTTTTAACTCAGGTTCATATTTGAAGTAATAATCATGGGAACTCTATGGATAACTTATGCTTGAAACTGCTTCCCCAAAAGAATACTGAAATTACTTTTTCCATTAAAAATTCTGTAATAATTTATCTTCCTTCTTCCAGTCATCATTAAAAATAACTAACTTAAATTTTTATAAAATAACTCAAGAACCTAATTTTTGGAAGATCCTAAAGAGATTAAAAACGTATTCAAATTCGAATGTGGAAACCTAATGAAAAGTTATTCATCTGTGCAATTAATAGGGCAGTCAAATGTCTGACAAAAGCTGTGTCATTGGCTCCAACTGTCGGTCCCACCCTGAACACAAGACACAGAGCTCCTCCTAGTCTTTACCCTGATCCCTTTCACTTCACCACAGGGGAGGAAATACTTCCTAAATATTCTTACTTCATTCTGTTCAATAGTGCTTTTTCCCAACAGTCCCAGACAATAAAGATTAAGAAAATTTGCTATGAAATTCCTCAAGTTCTAAATACAAATATGTTTATGGAATAGCCAGAAAACTTGATGTGAGAAAAAATGTCATGATAGGAAGAATTCTGAGATGGCCCCCACGATCTCTGCCCCTATTGTACTCACTCTGTACAATCCACTCCCCTTGAGTGTGGGTGTGACTTGTGACTCTGATAGGATAGTTTTTCCCATGATTATATTACATCACATGGATAAAGGATTTTACAGATAGAATTAAGATCGCTCATCAGTTGACTTTGAGCTAATCAACAGGGAAACCATCCTGGGTGGGGCTGACCTAATTAGATGAGCTCCCAAAACTCATTGAGCCTCTCCAGAAGAAAGAGATTCAGAGGATAAGAGAGATTCTCCTGCTGGCCTCACAGAGGCATATTGCCATGCTGGGGAGAAGACCACATGGCAGGGAAGGTAGACAGTATCTAGGGTATGAGAAGTGTCCCCACTTGGTCAACAGGAAGGAAGTGAGAACTTCTATCCTATAACTGTAAGGAATTGAATTACGCCAACAGCCAAAGGACTTAGAAGAAGATCCCAATCTCCAGAGGATATTGCAACTCTGACCAAAAGTTTGATTTCAGCCTCATGAGACCTTCAGCACAGAACCAGCAAAAATAAAAACCCACCCCCACAAAAAACAAACAAACAAACAAACAACAACAACAAGAACAGGATTCAGCGATCATAGAAAATATGTGTGTTCATCCCTGTCCCTAGTTCCTGGCACAGAGCTCCTAACGCCCTTATGACCTTATGATTTCCTAAGTGATAAGAACACTAGGCACATATTTTGTACTAATATTTGGATTTTGACCTCAGTTCCTAACATGAAGTTCATAAAGCCTATGTTTTGTCCTTTTTAAACAACCCATTTTTATCAGCATGGGCTTTTGCAGTATTTCTTTTCTATCATTGTTGAAAGGGTAAAATTGCTGTGAACCAGTGGCCATGATGTGATGCCATGTCTCCAAGAGGCAGAGTTCACAGGTCTCAGAACCAGAGAGTGGAACCAGTTCCTGTCTCTGCAATTTTAGGCTCTCCTTGACAACTAGGTACACTTCTACTAAGGGACTAAGCAAGAATTCCTCTGAACCTAAAGCCGTAACAGCCACTTGGGGCTTCTCATGCTAGTGGATCAGAAAACACAATAGAGACACTGTACTAGTGGGAGTAATTGACCTAGATATTGTCTGAGGAAAGAAAATTGCTGCTACATAGTGGAGGCAAGGAAGAATCTGTCTGGAACTTAGGGATTCATCAGCTTACTATTTGTCATTTTCATACACAGCAACCACTTCTAGCAAGAGCACAGGAATTAAGGGCTCAGACCCCTCCACGAAAGGGTCTGGGTTTCTTAACCTAGATCAGCAGAAAGATGGGTCAAGGGTGAAGGGAATCTAGAATGGATGGCAGAGGAGAGAGATGGTGAATGTTAGTTACAGTTTGGAGACCAACTGCAGCAAAGAAACCTGTAGCATGAGCTTCCAACCACCTGTTGTAAGGCTGTATTTTAGCAATTTTAATTGGCCATCCTAGAAGAATCGGTGGCAGGATGTCATGAACTTAGGGCAGGGATCAGAGATGTGCAAGTGATGAAATATAGGTATGCCCCTGATCCAGTGCCCATATCTCCTTCCTCTTGATACTTTAGTGGACACCAGTCTCACTTCCAACTGCAGGCACCCACTCAGTCCCACTGCAGGACAGAAGTGCCCCAGAAATAATGCCTCTGGGAGCAAATTTCTAGCGGCTGACAGGCGACAGTGTAGACAACTATACCCAACCTCCTTGACCTTCAAGTGAGATAAGTCTGAGTTTCATATTTTATACTGTTTCCTAGTTCCCTGAGTAGACATTAGCACATTTGTTGTGTTTATTCTTATTTTCTTATTTTTCTTCTCTGTCTCACATTCCCATCTCCCACCAGTATTTCCTGGAATTATTGCCCATATCAACCACTTATACTCAAATCTTCATTCCGGTTCCTCTTCTGTGTAAATCTGTATGAAAATACTTTAGCAGGTTTACCACAAAGCTAACAAGTCATTGGCATCAGACTGTTCACATACACAGGCCCCTTTACGGCCCTAAGAACTGTCCTAGAAATGTATAATCTTATGTTTTTGTGAAATTCACCAAAAAAGATATATTTTTTTTCTTAATGAATACTCCAAGTTGTATAAGCTCCAGGACTCAAACTTAGATCCACTCCTGTTTATATAACATTCCATATACACTATTCACTTGTTTGTTTATTATTAGTAGTCTTCTTTCACTAGAAAGTAAACTCCAAGTAGGCAGGAATTTTGTCCAATTTATTCACTACCAAATCCCCAGTACCTTTATCAGTGCCAAGCACATAGTAGATGCCAATCATTTTTGTTGAATAAGTTAGTAAGCAAGCCCCAAATGAACCAAGCCCTGTCCTGTTTCTACCTCTAAGCCTCTGCTCCTCCCTCAGTGACTACTCACTCAACACTTTTCTCAAATATCTAAGAATGGCATCAGTGGAAGTGCAGACACGAATTTAGTAAAGGATTTATAAACACTCCAAATATCTACTTCTCTTTCCAGGTATGATTTTTTCTATGTGCCTATTTTAACTTTTCATTAAAAAATGTTTAAGCACACAGAAAATAGAAATAGCACTATAAATAAGCATCTATCCACCACTGAAAGACAATTATTAACTCTTTGCGATACCACATCACCAATATATATTTTTATTTAATTATACATAAAATTTTAGCAGCATAAAACAATTTGTTACATCTCGCAATTCATGGATTGGCTGGGTGTTTCTTCTGCTTGTCTCACCTGGGCTTACTCCTGTGATTGTACTCACCTACAGGGTCAACTGTGCTGGATGGTTCAAGATGGAAATGCTTCAGGTGAAGTGGTTAGTGCTGGCTCTTGGCTGAAAGCCTCAGTTCTCCTCCATGACAGCCTAGGGCAGGTTTCAGCAGGGGCACGGTGAAAGCTGCAAGGCCTCTTGAGGGTTAGGCTCAAACACCACCACTTCTGCCATATTTTTTTGAAATTGGTTTTATTGATGTATAATTTACATACTATAAAATTCAATTGTTTTAAGTGTACAACTCCATGACTTTTAATCAAATCACAGAGTCATGCAACTATCACCATATTCTGGTTCCAGAACTTTTTTTACCTCAAAATTATTTCCAGAACTTTTTTTACCCCCAAAATAGTAAATCTCCATTTCTACCTCCAGTTAATTTACTTACTAAGACAGTTAATTTACTTACTATCTCTATAGATTTGCCTTTTTGAACATTTCATATTAATGAAATACATATAATATGTAGTCTTTGGCATCTGTCTTCTCTTACTCAGAATAATATTTTTTACATTCATCCATGTTGTAACATGTATCAGTAGTTTGTTCCTTTTTATGGCTGAGAAATATCCTATCCTATGGATAGATCACATTTTGTTTACCTATTCACCAGTTGGTAGACATTTTGATTGTTTTCAGTTTAAGGCCATTATAAATAACACTACAATGAACATTCATATACAAGTCCTTGTGTGGACATACATTTTTTTCTTGGGTAAATAGATATTTAGCAAAGGAATTGCTGGATTACATAGTAAATTTACATTTAATTTATTAACTGTTTTCCAAAATAACTGGACTATTTACATGCCCGCTGATAATGACTATTGATCTGGTTTCTATACCTCCTCCCACCTCTTTTAATTTAGAACAGAGTTCACCTTCTCAATTATTTTCATGAAATTCAGTCTTTTAAGAGACCTGGCCAATTGCATTGTACAAAGTGAGATCTCTTACTAAATGTCTTTGCTTTCTTTTGAGAAAAGAAAGACACACCCGAAATTTCTTTAAGTTCAATTAAAGCAGCCCTAGAAATTAGTAAAATGACAGATTAGCCCAACAGCATTATTTTGCTACATAGATAGTTCTAAGGGAACTATGAACACACACACACACACACACACACACACACACACACACACACACACCATTATTTT
The DNA here is from genome assembly GCA_004027375.1 of Macroglossus sobrinus. Classification (NCBI taxonomy): domain Eukaryota; kingdom Metazoa; phylum Chordata; class Mammalia; order Chiroptera; family Pteropodidae; genus Macroglossus; species Macroglossus sobrinus. Next base: position 10,982 of record PVKZ01006768.1, on the reverse strand, counting down.
CTGATCACCTAATATAATTCAGTCAAATACCTTAGACACCCTGGAAAAAAATTAAAATAAATCCCATGAATCTTTTTTCTCATTCTTCCTTTCTCTCTCTCTTTTATTAGATGTCACAAGTGAACTTCTGGCAAGTGCTGAATTGCAATCAATTCTTAGTGACAAATGACTAAAATGCCAGTCTTCTGTGTTGTCGAGGGGAGGAAAATACATATGTTTTGATCTCAGACAGGCAGATAGTACTGTTTAAAGTTTTTTGGAAAATTTAAGAACCTGATTTATATTCTTGCCAAAGACAGCATATCCTACTTTTTTAGAGAAGCTACCAGAACCACATTATTTCTTCTCAAAAAACAGTTTCGGAACTACTCATAAACTCAAAACAAAAAAGTGCTTTGTTGATAGACCTGTATCATAAAACATGGAAAAAATTGCTTTGTCTTTTAAAATGTTTAAAGTATAATCTTTGGCTTTTCCATCCAGCTACAGCCATCAGGTAAGCCAAGATGAATGGTTACAAGTACATCCAGGACCTAAGGAGGAAGAAGCAGTCCAATGTAATGCACTTTCTTCTCAGGGGGCCCTGCTGGAGGTACCACCTGCTCTCTGTGCTCCACAGCACCCCACCCCTTTGGCAGATAAAGAGCAAAGGCTGGGATATGAGACCAAGCAAGGTTATGTCATATATCAGATTCACGTGTGCCCTTGGTGGCCACAGACGCCCATTTCTTAAGGGTGTGACCTACAACAGGCCTATCTAGTACGGTGTTAACCAGGTAAAATTTGCTAGAAGCCTTCATGCAGTTTGTTACCAAGGAGCAAGCTAGACACTCTGAGGGAACTCTGAGAGTCCTGAATATTTACTTCTTTGGTAAAAGTTCACATACAAATTCTTTGAGGTTATAATGCAGGAGCCCCAGGCCTGGAATTTGCACCTGGTATTGGTTATTCTGGAAGAACCACCAGGAGGACCAGGGAGATGAGAAATGCCATTTATTACTCATGAGGCAGGGAAGCTTCAGCAGTAGCTGGTCAAAGCTGCAGGTATAAAGCTGCTGACCAAAAGCAAGCAGAGTTTTTTATGCACACAAGCAGAGTGAAGAGTTATCTCATTAGGAGAGCAGCCACTTTCTCAGATTGGAGCAAGATGTGCTGCTTGGTTACAGGAGCAGATAACCTCAATGGGAGCAGCAGAAAACGTCTTTGGGAGTAGGCATTGCTGAAAGCTTTTTGTGTATCGCTTTCCTTGGCTGCTGGCTGGGAAGCTATCAGTCTTCTAAGTGGAGGGGCTCTGTTCTGAGTTAACCCTACAAAAGTTATCTTCATTGATCCATTCTATAAAGCTACCAGATGGAATCCAGACACCCATTGGATCACCAAACCAGTCCACAAGCACAGGGAGATGCGAGGGCAGAGGTCTGCAGGCCACAAGAGCCATGGCCTCAGAAAGGGCCATGAATTCCACCAAACTACTGGTGGTGGTTCTCACTGTGCAGCTTGAAGAAGGCACAATACTCTCCAGCTCCACCATTACCACTAATGCAAGTAGTGTTTATAAAGTTCTTACCTAATAAAAAATTTAGGACAGTCATGTCTGCTTAAAAGTGTTCTTTAGAGACAACCAAAATGGCGTAGATGATAAAGGCTCTGTTCATCCTTCTGGCAACCAAATCAAAGTTGTGACAGAAACAAGGAGCAGCAGCAAGGAAAAATCACCTGTGATCTAAAGGAACAAGCCATACAAGTAGGGAGAAGTCCAAAAAGGCACCCTGCAATGGCAAAAAGTAGGAAGGGGCGAGGGTGTGGGGCTGCCCAGTCAGAAACAGTTGAGTGAGACAAAGTCTGTGGCAGCGGCAGAAACCTCTTAAAGGGGCCATGCCCGAGCAGATTTTCTCAGTGATGAACCTGTTCACACTGAGCACTAGTACCCATTCAACTGTGCTCAGGGGGCACCAAGGACTTACAGGGAGACATTGGCTAAGTGAAGGCCGAGGAGAGAATCGCTCTGTACAGAAGTGCTGGCAGTATCCATTGTTTCCTGTTGAGCCCTCCCTGCTCCCAGTGCATGGACACAGCACCGCCATAGCCATGAGGTCATCAAACTGGATAACAGAGGTCACTCTGCCCTGAAACCCCACCTCCCCTAACTCGCAACCCCACTCAAGCCAGATCCAAGTTTATCCTTGCTGAGCAGCACCTAACTCACACAGGAGGCAGCTGGCCTTGGTTTCTGGTGTGGCCTTTTGAAGCAACTATATGCACAGCATCTGTGGATTGCTTGCTGAATCTTATCAGGTGGCCCTGAAGGGGCAGAGGTTTGGGCTAAATTTGGCCTGCCATCTGAACCCCTCTTAGAACTATGCCACTGCACTCTACAAATCCACTAATAAGACCGGGAGACTTAGGAGCTTTGCTTAGTACATAGAAACAGACACACAAAAGCAGCCAAATGGGAATACAAAGAAGCAGAAACCTATGAGAGAATAGAACAGAGATCCAGATATAATGGAGTCAAGTAATCTAACAGATGCAGAGTTCAAAACACTAGTTATAAAGATGCTCAATTAACTTTTGGTTAAATTCAGTGATAACTTTAACAAAGAGATAAAACACATAAAAATGAAAATGGAAATTATGAGGGAACCAGTCTTAAATAAAGAACACATTATCTGAGATGAAAAGTATATTAAATAGAATAAACAGAAGAATAAATAAAACGAATAAAGAAGAGGATCAAATGCCCTATCTAGGGAACGGGAAAGCCAAGGACACTCAATCAGAATGGCAAAAAATAAAATGTCAAGACTATAAAAATAATTTAAGGAGCATATGGGACACTATTAAGGGTCCAAATATTCGTCTGATCAGTGTAACTGAAGACAACCAAGATTCTGAACAGCTGTTTGAAAAAAATAATGATGGAAAACTTACCTAACCTAGTGAAGGAAATGGACATAAAACCCCAGGAAGCTCAGGGAATTCTAAAAATCAGGGATCCAAAGAGGCCCACACCAAGACACATTGTAATGCCAAAGTTTAAATACAAAGAAAGAATATTAAAAGCAGCAAGAAAAAAACAGATAGTTACTTATAAGGGAGCACCCATAAGACTGGTAGCTGATTTCTCTAAAGAAACTATGCAGGACAGAAGGGCTGACAAAAAAAATATTCGACAGCATAGAGACCCAGGATCTGCAACCAAGAATAATTTATCCAACAAAGCTATCATTTAGAGTTGAAGGAGAGATAAAAAGCTTCCCAAACAAAAAATTGTTAGGAGCCAAGCCAATGCAGGCATGGCCTGAGAATGATCCCGGAGTCCTTGGCATGGCCAGAACTCTGTGTGCCCACAGCTCAACCAGCACTGCTTGCCAAGTTGCTGGGTCTCAGCTTGGGTATGGCATCATCAATCTTGGCTTTGGCATTATAATAGAAGTCTCTAGAGATTAGCGGTATAGCAACATCGGC
>PVKZ01006767.1:0-30559 GCA_004027375.1 Macroglossus sobrinus | reverse complement strand
GGTGGATGGATGTTGGATGGATGGATGGTGGATGGATGGATGGTGGATGGATGTTGGATGGATGGATGGATGGATGGGTGGGTGGATGGATGATGGATGGATGGTGGATGGATGTTGGATGGATGGGGACGGAGCGATGGCACAGGCGGTGCCATTACTGTCCTCGGTTTACACAGGAGGAGTCGGGGCTGGGACCCTCAGGGCCTGGCCCAGCCTCAGGACCGGGAGGGAGGCCTGGGCGGAAGTGGGGCCCGCCACCCAGACAGCGCCACATTTGAGGCACGTGCGTCTCCCCGGGGACGTGGGCCCTGTGGGAGGGGGTGGGGGGTCAGGTGTCCGCTCGTGTCTGTGGCGGGTGTTCGGGGCCAGGCACGGACGTGCGGGAGCTGCCGGGACCCTTCAGAGGGCGTGTGGCAGGTGCAGGCGATGGCCGTGAGGGAGACGCAGCTAGAACTGCCGTGTGATGTGCGCACGGCCCCCGGGCCAGCAGCGGTGAAGACCCCCCCGGATCGGACCCCGCCCTCCCCGCGCCGCCCCTCAAGGCTCCTGGTCACCCGGTGTGGCCCGCAGCCACGACGGGCGAGGCTGGGCCGCGAGGGGCAGCAGAGGCTGCCTGCCTGGAAGGGACACACAGGCCCTGGGCCCGGGTGGCTCTAGGGGCAGGTGTCGGGGACATTGGCTTTCGTCACAGGAAGCTTGTGCCCAGCCCGGAGCAGCCCTCGGCACCGCCTGGTTCACAAACTCATTTTACAGGCGAGGAGCGTGGGGTGCTGAGGCCACAGGGCAGGTCAAAGCTGGGGGTCCTGGGCCCTGCTACCCGCTCCGGACCCTGTCCACGTGTCCCCCGCCCCTCTCCGCCCAGCACAGGACAGTCTCCTGCGACGTGACGCCCAACGGCGTTCGGCCACCGGCTGCTCTGTCCGGACATCCTGTCCGAGGTGCCTGCGGCTGAGTCTCCCGGCTCAGCGCGCAGCCCCAGGTGTCACAGCCGCGTCCTGGCAGGAAAACCCAGCGTATTTTTGACCGTGCTTGGGAGGCGGGTTCCAAACACACGCATTATTCATCTCCCGGGCTTCTCGAGGCCAGGAGAAATGACTGCATTCATTCTGGGTTTTAACGTGACAGAAACAGCAGCAGTGGGGCCTCCGCCCCCAGCCGCGAGGGCGCTGGACACCAGAGGGGGCTTTGCAGCCCCAGGTCCCCCGCTGACCCTGAGCCTGGGAGAAACGCCACTGTGCCTGAGAGAGTGCGGGCCGGGCTACAGGGCTCCGTGCCTCGTCCCCACAGAGCCCCCGGGGCCAGGCCTCCAAGCTGCCCTCTGCGTCTGTGGCCAGTGCAAAGCAGCGCTGGTGTCACGGGGACCTGGGCTCCTGTCCCACCAGGAGACAATTCTTGCTTTGTAAAATGGGATCACCCTGGAAGGACCGAGCCCACGTGATGAAAGCCAGACCCCATGCTATACTCGTCGACAGGCGTGTTCTCTGGAGGGTCCCTGGGACCACCCTCCCGGCTCTCAGCGAGGGCACGAGGCCCACCTTCAGAGGCGGGTGGACAAGGGTGGGATGCTCGGAGCTATGGCAGCCACCTTGCAACCACGAGGGCTGATTCTCAAGACCGAGGCCCAGCGAGGACGGCAGAGCAGAGAGGAGGGCGGCTCCCCAGTCCTGAGGTGTCACAGTCGCTCATGCACCCACCCGAACTCCCTGTCACGTGACAGCACGTCTCAACGCCGTTTCACACTGCGTCTTCCATACTTGGGCCGAAAGCGTGTGCCCACACGCACGTGCCTGTGTGTTCAGACGCCCCTTCTTAAGATTAAAAGGGGCAACGGTGCCTCGTGCAGGAGAGGCTGGAGACATCCTTGGAGGGGAAGTGAGGGGGTGTGGGCCCAAAAGTTGTGACTGGAGCAGGGTGCTCTGAGGGTGTCACCGGAGGCCATGGGGGCTCAGGGCGTCCCCCATCAGCCTGATGCCCAAGGCCCAGAGTTCCCCCCGCCCGCCGCTGCGCTTTCCCCGCGGGCGGCTGGAGCCGAGTTCGGGCGGGGCCGAGGGCCAGGGCCGAGGGCCAGGGCCGGCCTGCTCTTCCCACGGAACTCCGGGAGGGGGCCGCGCTCGCACAGCTATTTTTAACGGGTTCGGTCACTGGAGTCTCCGCTCCCTGGGAACGGAGCCTGCGGGGCGCCCTGGGAGCGGCTGGGACCACGCTGTCGCCGGCCCGCTGGCCCCCGGCCCCCGAGGGAGGACTCACGCCCCGGCCTGCGAGGAGGCCAGTGCCGCTCCGTGAGGCCGCCTTCCGGAAGCGTCCCCGTGGGCCCCCCTGGCCCGCCGAGGGCTCGTGGGGGCCGGAGGGGCTGCGAGGGCCCCAGACTTCAGTGCTGCCCGAGCCGGCCGCCATGGTGCACCGATGATCTGTGGATTGAGCTCCGGGGCCCCCCTCCCCGGGGCCTCCGGCCAGAGACAGCCCCCAGGGCCCTCCAGCAGCCCTGGCCACCAGCGTTCCGGGCCCCCAGGCAGCCCTGGGGAAGCGAGGCTCCCGCCCCCCTGTGCAGCTCCGAGAACACGGGGCCCGGGCGAGCGGCGGTCACCCCGGCCACCCAGCCGAGCCAGGGCGCGGGCGCCCGCTGCTTCTGACCCGTGTCGTTCCCGTGACTCAGGGGCTTTCCTGTTTGGGGTGACCTAGACCCTCTGGGGTCTGGGATCAGACCCGCCATGGCCCCTGTGTCATTCATTCATTCATTCATTCATTCATTCTGCAGCTGTTTGTTGAGCATGTGTCACGGGCCAGGCTCTGGCTGTGCAGTGGTGACAAGGATGTGTGTGTCCACCCCACCCCAGGCGCTTAAGCTCGGAGGTGGGTACAGTCAGCAAGCGAATGCACCCCGGAACAGCCCAGATGGCGGCCAGGGCACGAGGGAGCCACAGGGGGTGGCGAGGGCCACGTTGCGTCGAGCAGGGTCCCCTCAAAGCTCAGGCCCCCTCAGGCCCTGTGGGCGTGGCCTTGCTGGAAGTAGCGGCTTTGCAGACACAGTCAAGGCAAGGTCACCTTGACTTACCTCAAGGGTGGCCCTGGCCTGTGGCCGGTGGCCTCACAGGAAGAGGGGACTGTGGCCACCGACCTGGGGGGGACGCCGTGGGGTCACGGAGACGGGGTCAGGGTGAGGCAGCCACCAGGAGCAGAGTGAAGCCTGGGGCAGCCTCCCCCCGGGGCCCCCGTGCTGGGCGGCCGCCCTGTCCACGGAGAGGGTGCGGTGGGGTCGGCTGGGACGGCCCGTTCTCCGTGGTGCCGGCGCCGTGCAGGGCTCGTCCCCCACTGCTGCCAGGAGCTGGCCGTGTCGGCGCCGCGGCCGGCAGCTTCCCAAACAGGATGTCCGCAGAGGGCCGTGGCGCGGTGCCTGCTCGGCGTCCTCAGTGCGCGGTCGGTCCCCCGGGCCTTGCCGGGGCCCGCCTGCGTGCTCAGGCCGCCCGGATCCGAACCGGCTTCACTTCCCGGGGTGACAGGTCCGCTTCTAACACGGCTGCAGCGCCCGGTGGGGGCCACGGTCCGGGGGAGCTGTTCTCCTGTCAGCACGGGGACGAGCTTGGGGTCCGGAGCTGGGGCTGCTGCCGAGCGTTGCACGAGTCGCGTGGTTACCACGGATGCAGCAGCTTCGGGGGCCTTGGGGGGCACGAGGGGCGCCGACGCCTGTGGTTTAGGTAGACACAGCTCTGGGTGAGTTTTATTTCGGGGTGAGTTCTAGCTGGGCTCTCGGCGGACATGTCTCAGCATCTGGGCCTTGGCTGAGGCCGGGCGGGACCCGGGGAGGACAGTGGAGTCTGAGGGTCCAGGTCAGAGTTTAGAGTCTGTTGTGTGCCCGGGGACCCCGGATGCTCGAGCACCTCATTAACAAAGGAGATGGACTCAGACGGGGTTGATGGCGATGATGATGGTGTGGCAGTGGTGGCGTGACAGCCAGAGGGACGACAGAGGTGGTGGAGGTGCTGGTGACGGTGGTGACGGTGATGATGATGGAGGTGACGGTGGTGACGGTAACGGTGGTGGGGACGGAGGTGGTGGTGACGGTGGTGGGGACGGAGGTGGTGGGGACGGAGGTGGTGGGGACGGAGGTGGTGGGGATGGAGGTGATGGTGACGGTGGGGACGGTGATGATGATGGAGGTGATGGTGGTGGTGGTGGTGACGGTGGTGGGGATGGAGGTGATGGTGACGGTGGTGGGGACGGAGGTGGTGGGGACAGAGGCAGCAGGGGAAGTGAGCATGGGGGCGGTGGAGGCGGGGATGGTGAGGCTGGTGGACAGGGTGTGGGCCACAGGGGCGGTGCAGCTGGGGCAGGTGCGCGGTGACGGTGATGAGCGAGGGACAAGGCCATGAGGAGCTAGGACGAGGTCCTCGGTGACGCTCCAGACTGTCCTGGTTGTTTTCAGAGTCGGCGGCTTCCTGGGGGAAGCCGCCTGGTCCACGGCCTGACACGGGAGCCCCCCTGCCCCCCACGGTTACTCAAGGTCAACGGTGGCCCCCAAATTTAATTTCGAAACTTCCAGGAATAAACGCTTGTGAGTTTTGAATCGCGGGCCGTTTCGAGCGTCGTGAGGTCGTCTCGAGCGGCCCTGCTCTGTCCCCAGGGCGGGAGCCGTCTCCTGCCCGGCGTCTCCACGCCGCGCACCCTCCCCGCCCGCGGCCACCCGCCGCCCTCTGGGTCATGGCACCGCCTGGCGGGGAGACACCACGTGTGCGCCAACCGCCCTGTGGCGCTGCCTCGTGATCGTTCTACTTTGTCACTAGACACTGCCGTTCGTCTCTTCCGGTGCCCGACTCATAAATTATACTTCATCCCAGGAAATCGCACAGCGTGCCCGGGGTTCGGTGCTCCCCAAGGGTTCGAGCACCCCTGGGGTCTTGGGGCACACCCCGCACGGATAAGGGGGGCTGCCGATGTTTTCCCTCGAACATCCCGACGCTGGAAAGACTCGGGGTCACGCATGGTGTGTGTCCATCCTTGACACACTGATCCGGGACCCAGGGGTCCCCGCTCCCACTTGGCCCGAAGAGACGCCATCCAGCTCGCTGGCTGTTGCCACAGGCAGACGAGAATGTACTCTCTCCGAGACCTGCCCCCGCCGCCCGCCTCCGTGAAAGCTCAGCGGAAGGGGTTCGGGGAGCGGAGTCCTAGACCCTTACGTGGACACTTAGCCCTGAAGTGGGGTGCTTCCAGGCGTGCCAGGAGCCCCTGCCTCGCCGTCTGAGTCTCTTTCCTCCCGTGGGTGCCACTGGGTTCCGATGGCCTCTGGTGTGGACTCGGCCTCTGCCCTGGGGGCCGACGCCCTCCCCTCAGGGACGTCCCGGCCTGGGCAGGCCAGGGAGGAGGAGGCCCACAGTCCTCCCAGCCCAGGGCTCGGGCCCGGAGCGCAGAGAGCCCCCCACCTGTCCCCCTCGGCCGTCCGCAGCCCCGGCTGCTCCCACCTGGCCGCCTGGGAAACCGTCAGCGGGGATTTTCCCAGGATTCTGCTTTTGGGGGGTGGGGGTGGGGAGGAGCCTCCTGCAACACAGGAAACACCCCAAACAGAAAGATTTGTTGCATGCACATGGCATGAACGCCCCGCTGTGAAACCGCTAAGCGCGGATGTGCTGGGGGTGGTCACAGCGTTGTATCGGGGCGGGCTGGCGGGCTCGGGGCTCCCACGAAAACCCGCGCGCTCGCCCGCTGGTCTGGGGGCGCGGCCTGTGCAGGAGACACCCTCCCGGGTTCTGGCTTCCCCTTGGCCTGGCCGCTCTCCACCCTCCCGAGGTCCCCACGCCACAGGGTCTGCCCTCAGGGTCTGGGGTACACTCTGGAAGTCACAGCGACTCAGAGGTGGTATTTGGGCCTGGTCCACGGCCAGGCTTAGGGGAGGGAGCCCCCAGCCTCCCAGGAAGCTCCTGGGCCCTGTCCTGCTCTCTGAGTGTGTGGGAAGTGGGGGGCCTTCATCCGTACCCCATGGGCCTCGGCTGGGGGCCGGCTTCTGGGGACCAACAGCGATTGACCTCATCTGGGCATTGGGGGAGGGTCCTTCCTGGCAGGCCTGGGCCCAGGGCGGGGCTGGGGGCTGCTGAGCAGGACGGGCCTCTGGGTCTCTGGGCTGCCACCTTCCGCTGAGCGGCCGTGGGCATCACTGTGGCCCCCTCTCCAGGGGCCGAGCCTGGCCTCCGCTGTCAGCGGCACACCTCACTGCAGCTACTTTATGCTGAGAAGACATTTGATAAAGATCACTAATTTAAGGAGGGCCCCCAAACTCTGTGCACGGGGCTTGAACAAACCCTCGGGTGCTGCAGGCTGCAGGCCCATGGCCGGAGGGCCTGGGAGGGCCGTGTGGGCTGCCACCGTCACCAGCCCCAGCCTTCCTGCACCTGCTTCCCAGGGAGCCTGGCACGGGGCCCCCAGTGGGCAGAGCCAGCTCGTGAGGCCGCAGGGAGCCACAGGGGAGTCTGGGAAGCCTCGCCTTGTCCACGGGCACCCGCTCTCTGCAGAGAAACAGCTGTCGTCTCGCCTGAGCTTCTGGGGGGGCCCCTGCCAGCCTCTCCCTGGGTCTGCTCGGGCTGGGCTGGGAGTGGTCGGGGGACGAGCATGAGGCCTCCGGCCTGGGCTCCTCAGTCCAGGAGTGCCTTCCCGTCTGCGGCCTGGGGACCCCCGTCCCTCGAGCCCACCCTCCCTGCGTGGAGAGATCGTCTGTGTGTTCGGGGTGAGGGGTGGGAGCCCCCCCTCAGCACATGGCTGGTGCCCACGTCCCGCCTCTGGCCGGCACCTCCTGTCTCAGGGTCTCCTGCACCAGCCCTGCCCGGGCACGCAGTAGGCGCCATGTGTGTACCTCCAGGCACGCAGTAGGCACCTCGCGTGTGCCGCCGAGGTTGGCCCGGTCTCCCCACCACGCCGGCTCAGCGCCCTCCTAGCGCCCCGGGCCCCCCGGCAGCACTCTCGGCTGAGGGCGCAGCTGGTTGCAGACTCTGAGCTGGTGGGACAAGGCCCGTCCTGTCCCTGCCAGGGTCAGGGCCGGGCCAGACAGCGGGCAGAGGCCGGAGGTGGCCCACGGAGGAAATGGTTGACATTTGCAGCCAGCGCAGGAAATGGACAGAGTGCCGGGGAGGAGTCGGAATGCCAGCTGGAATGCCGCCCCCTCCGCGCCCCGCTCCCCCCGAGCCCGGAGCCCGGGGTCAGGACGCGCCCGGTGTCCTGGCTGGAGGAGCTGTGGCCGCGGCCGGGCGGTGCCCCCCGGGGCCACCTCCGCCCCGTCCAGCTCCCCGCAGGCGGCTTTCTGGGGGGGGGGGGTTTGGAAATGGAGGGAGGGGCTCAGGGCGGTGGAGGCAGCGGGAGCCGGAGCAGGACCCTGGAGTCGTGTACCTCCCACCGCACGCGTGGGGCCCCCTCTCCGCGCCCCCTCCCGGGGGCGAGGCCCTCGGGGGTCGACAGCGTCCACCCCTCCACCCCGCGACGCGCCCGGCGGCCCGCGTGCCCCCGCCGTCCTGCACGCACGCGCTCCGCCTGCAGCACCGTCCTGCTGGGAACTCGCCTGCGGCCTTCGGAACCCCACCTGGCGGCAGCTCCTGGATCGAGCCGTCCCTGAAGCCCGCCCCACCGATGCTGCTCCCCTCCCCCGCTCCTCCGCACGCTGCAGCCCGCGCGGGGGACGCGCAGTGGGCTCCCAGTGTCTGCCAGGCCCCGGAGAGTGCCACGTGTGGCTTTGGCGAAGTTCCCTTCAGCAGCCGAGATGGCCGTGGGGTCAGAGCAGGTGCCGCCCGTGTGGGGACACAGGGGCCGGCCTGGGCTCAGTCTTCACCCGCCATCGCTGCCACTCCCAGCGGCAGCCGCCTCCTTCGGCGTCACATGACTCGGCGCTCGGCCTGGGTCTCGGTCCGCAAGCCTGCGGGACACCCGGCTCCCCTGCCAGCTTCACGTCCCCGTCCCTGTCCCCATCCCCGTCCCCGTGGACGGGCGGAGCGCACGGCCCCGTGGGGGGCGCAGGGAGGACCCAGTGACGAGGCGCCGGCACGCGGCCTGGCACCGCCGGCCGCGCACGGGCGCACGGCCGGGAGAGGAGAAGGTGGGGTGGCCGCGGGTGTCGGGCCCGGGTGCCCCCCTTCCCGGATTCCTTTCCCGGAGGGGAGAGAGCTGGCATTCCAGCCCCGGGCCGGCCGCTCCTTAGCCCGGCACATGAAGAGGGCGCCCGGCGGCGGCCTTCCCCCCACCCCAGCCCCACCCAGGGCCTCGTGCCACGTCTCCCAGGGGTGCCGCCCTCCTGGAGTTGCTGTGCGGCTCTTCAGGAGGCCGTGGGAGCAGCGGCTGCCGCCTGGGCTTGCGGGGCTGGCGGTCCTCAGGGCCTGGCGAGGCCACGTGGGCACCACTCAGCCCTGGACAGCGGCGTGGGGGGCAGGGGCAGGGTGCGGGTGGGGCGCAGGTGGGATTCCAGGCCTGAGCTGGACGGGCCCCTCTCTGGGGTCATCAAGCCTGGACACTTGTCATGCCCTGGGTGAGCTCCCTGGTCTCACCACGCCCCAGCTCCCTGCTTGGCCCCCGTGCTGGGCTCACGTTGGTTCACGGACCCCGAGGCGAGGGGCTGGGCTGTCCTGTGCCACCCGCTCCCGGGCCTGTGACGCGCGTGCGGCCTGAGGGCGTGACGAACGCCTGGCTGCCCGGTCATCTCCATGCATGGGGTCCCCCCATCACCACCACCACCCTTACGAGGCCCAGGGTCCTGGAGTGGGACCGTGGGCTGACATGGCCTCCCCGCCCCTCGCTGGCAGCCCTCCCTCCCCTGCCGCAGGCTCTGAGGCCCCCTCCCCGCTTCTCCCCTCCTCAGTGGACCCGGCATCCTCGCACACAGAAGCCGAGTGCGCCGAGGGGCCCCTGGGACGTCCGACAGCCTCTGGCCGGGCTCCAGGAGTCACCCACGGGCATGCCGGGGTGCTGGCGGGCGGCCAGGGAGAGTCCCGCCAGCTGCCCTGCGGGTGCGGGGGGCAGGAAGCCCACAGAACAGGCCTCTTCCCGGGAGCCCCGAGGACGGCTGGCGGTTAGCCCACCCCGCGCCAGGAAGCCGGCCGTCCCCCTCCACGGTGCTGGCCGGGGGCGGAGGCTGAGGCCGGGAGGGCGCCTCACCCGCCCTCACACGAACCCCGCGGAGAGACGGGAGTCTCAGGGGCTGGCGCCGTGTCCCAGGGCCTGGCACGGTCCCCCCACGGGCCGCGGCCCACGGCTCCCTGCGGGAGGCTCCCCGCCAACAGGCCGAGGTGACACCGGTGTCATCCCCGTGTGGCGGGCAGTGCTGGCAGTCCCTCTCTGGGCGCAGGGGCGTGTCTGTGTGGACCCCATGGCCTTCAGGGGTGACTCTGGAGCCTGGGCTCTGGATTCCCACGGTAGCAGGTGCCAAGGACCCCAAGCTTTGTCTTTAGGCGTTTTCATGTCCCCTGGGGCTGACAGAGGGGACCCCACCTCCTTCCTGCACCCCGGCTGGCAGCGATGTGTGCACCTTCAGCCCGGGGCTGCTGTCCGACATGCTGGGGGGCCTGGCCCAAGCACCCCCCTCCCCTGCCAGCCGTAAGGCCAGGGACCACGGTTGGGGGCGGGGCTGCAGCTGCCCCGCCCCCCTGTCCCGGTCCAGGGCTCCATGCCCAACACGGGGAACCACACAGTGAGTGGCTGGGAATTCAGACCTGGGGGTTTGGGGGCGTCCAAGCCAGGATGCGGGATTGGCGGGTGGGAGGGGATGGGTAGGAGGCTCAAGAAACGGAGCAGAGGGCGAAGCCGGCCTCGGCGTCCTCGGGTGGACACGGGGCGGAGGAAGGGTGGGGAGAGGTGCCACCTTCTCTGGGGCAGAGCTGCAGGGCCGGCCTCGTCCCCCTCCAGGGGACAGCAACGCTGGCCACGGCCACGGCCACGGCCCCGGGGCCACCTCCTGGGGTCACGGCCACGGCCTGGGCCCCCCGGGGCGCTTCCCGCAGCCCGCACGGCCGCCGGGAGCCCATCGGCCTGATGGAGGCGGCCTGTGGGGGGAGGGGCCGCGTCGTGGCCTCTGGGTGCTGGGGCCACCTCCTCGAGACCCCGGGCCCCGGACGCGGCCTCTCTGGGCACAGTGCTTGCCACGTTTGTGGCGGTGGCACCAGCAGCCGTGTGGAAGGACAGCGGGCCGCGGGTGCCACCCGCGGTGCTGGTCTGCGCCAGGCACAGGCGCCCAGCGGACGCCGCCACACCCGTGTCCCGGCCCAAGGGCCAGTCGGCCCCACCGTGCGGTGGGCGCACTGAGCTGCCGGCCTCACTCCCGGTCCCTGCCATCTGCCACCGCGGTCCTGTCACCGCGGTCCTGTCGCCCTGGCCGGTGCTCAGGGCTGCGTTCGGGTCCCCGTCTCTCAGACGGGTGACGGCGTCTTTCCCTCACCACGAGGGTCACACGAACGGGGTCACACACCCCGCGCGGTGACGGTGGCCTGGGGCCTCCCTGACCATGGCCCGCGGGCCAGCTGGCCCCCCACAGCTCCGGAGGCCCCGACAGGGAGGGGACCGGGCCCTCCCCACTCCCCGCTCATCCCTGCACCCCTGCGAGGACGTCTCCCGGGGGCCGAGGCCCCAGCGCCCTCCTGGACACTTCTTCAGCCCCGGGTCGCGGAAGGCCTGGGAGCTGGACGACCTCTGTGCCCGGCTGGGCGTGGCTTCCGGGCACTCCTGGGGTGGCGGGCAGCGCTCGGGGCTATTTTGGGATCCCCACACACTTCGCCCCCTCCTGTGACCAGGGAGTTTCCATCACACGTGGCCGAGATGGGGTGACCTCATTTCCAAATTACAGGGGTGCTGCGGGGCGGGGCGGGGTGAGGGCCCAGCGGCGCGACCCCCAGCACCCTGCCGGGGGCTCCCAGAGTGTGGCCTCCGGCCCGTGACAGGAGCTGTCACCTGTGAGCAGGTGGGAGCTGCCGCCCCCCGCAGAGGGGCCACAAGGCCACGGCCGCCTGGGCCGGGCGTGCATCTGCCACCATCAGAGACTCCGGGCCAGCCTTTGTTTATTTAGGACAGGGCAGCGGGATGTGACGTCGCCACGGAAATGACTGCACCGCCTTTGTCATTTCCAGGGAGGCCCGGCCAGGGCGAGCGGCCGACCTCCGCTGCCACCCACGGGGAGGGCCTGCGTAGCACCCCCAGAGTGGAGGGGGCCGGGCCCCGGTCCGCAGTCTCCCCCGGCGGGAGCCCGAGTTCCCCGAGCAGCCGGCCTGCACCCCCAGCCCCCCGAGCCCCCCAGCCTGGCCCCCGGGGGCAGAACAAAGCACCGGCTCCCAGGGGCCCCAGAGGGGGATGGAGAGGACCCCCAGCTTTCTCCCCAAGGCACAGTGAGAGGAGGGAGTGAGGTGGAGAGACAGAGACACAGAGACATAGGTGGGGACAGAGGGACAGACAGGGGCAGACCAGTGAGGAAGAGAAGCCAAGCATCTCAGGGGAGACCAGACCCCCTTCTGGGGACTGGACCCCCCCAGAGGCAGGAAGAGGGGCCAGGCCTGGGGAGGGAGTCCAGTCGGCCTGATGAGCTAGACCGGCGAGGCTCAGGGCACACTCACATGCTCACTCATTAACTCGTTCGCTCACTCGTTCCTTCGCGAACCTCCCAGCGGCCTCTCAGCCCCCCCGACCCCCGGCTCCATCCCTGGGGTCCTGGCGTGGAGCACAGTGAGCACGCGGCCCCCCCATCCCCCGCCAGCCCGCCCCCGCCAACCCGCCCATAGTGCCCTGGGGCTCAGGGTCAAAGGGCATATCTGCCTTTAGTTTCCCGAGGACCCTCCAGACTGCTGTCCACGGTGGCTGCCATCTCGCCAACACGGCACGCGGGGTCCCCTTCACCCGCGTCCTCACCCGCACCTGTCGTTTGCCGATGGGTCGGCGAGAGCCGTGGCTATTCGGGGTCTCCAGTGGTCCCGTATAAATGTTAGGACTCTTGGTTCCAGTTCTGCGAAAAATGCCATCGGTCTTTCGACAGGGATTGCACGAACTCTCTAGATTGCTCCGGGAGATACGGACGTTTTAACAATGTTGAATCTCTCTCTCTCCTCGAGCACAGTGTGGGCTTCCATTTACTTGTAGCTTCTTTAATTTTCTCTTTCATTTTCCAAGAACAGGATTTTTACCTCCTTGATGCAATCGGAAACACGATTGGTTTCTCTTTATCTCTCTTTGTGGTAGGTCATCCTTGGTGAATATCGATTTTGCATCCTGCTACCTTCTTGAGTTCATCGATCGGTTCTAACCCTTTTTTTGGGGGGTGGAATCTTTAAGGTTTGCTCCCTCTAGGATCACGTCACCTGCAAAGAATGACACTTCCACTTCTCCCGTTCCCGTCCGGAGGCCTTTTACTTCTCTTTCTTGCCCGATGGCTGTGGCCAGACCTTCCGATACCCTGTTGCATAAAAACGGTGAACGCGGGCATCCTTGTCTCGTTCCCGAGCGTGAGGAAAACGCTTTCGGCTTCCCCTGTTGCGTCTGATGTCCGCTGTGGGTCTGTCACCTCTGGCCTTGGTTATGTGGAAGGTAGATTTCCTCTCTTCCCGCTTTGCTGAGAGATGTTATCATTCATGGACGCCGGGTTTTGTCAAAGGCTGTTTCCTCATCTGTTGATGAGATCGTAGGATTTTTTTTTTATCTTTCCGTGTGTTCCTGTGCTGTGTCCCGGTAACTGACTTGAGAATACTGAACCAACCTCGCACCCCAGGGATAAATCCAGCTCCGCTGTGGAGTGTGATGTGTTGAATGGATTGCTGAATCCGGTTTGCTCATGGTTTGTAGCCTTTTCCCTGCCTTCACCAGAAGGACCCGGAGGAGAAAGGGTCGCTGACTTGGGGCCCAGCGTCAGCCCAGGGCCCGCCAGCGAGGCCCAGCCAGCCCAGCAAGGAGGGGTGCATAACACTCGGGGCGCACGGCTTTTCCTCTGCATCCTGGGGCGTGAGGCTCAGGTTTGCTCCTGGTTAGGTCAGGGGTCGGGAGCTGCTGCACCAGACACACCCCCAAGCCCCTGTGGGGGCGACTCCAGGGTCTGCTCGCGGCCCCTATGGCGGGGGCCGCACCCCCTTTCCCGATCAGAGGCTCCTGGGACTGCCCCCCCAGGAAACCGATCAGTTAGGTCTCTTTTGGGGGAGCCTACAAAAAGATGGCTCTGAGGAGGGAAGGATTTACAAGGAGGGGGGACGGTGACGGACCCCGGCCCGAGCCAAGACCGCCTCTGTCCACCCGAGGAGGGCGTACCGTCCTGCGGCTGGCAGCCCATCCGGACACACGGGATGACCGGGGCGGGGCCTCGCACAGCCTGGGCTCTGGGCACGGGGCTGGCGACCACAGCTGGGAGCAGCTGGGCTGGAGGCGTCCCGACCCCAGACGAGACTCCAGCAGGTGAGCGGAGGGGCGCGGGCTCTGCAGCGTGCCCCGGGCGAGAGTGGCAGGCGCAGCAGCCACCCTCGGGAACCCCCCCGGGCCTGGGCCTCCTGCCCCGGGGCTGGCCCGGAGCTGGGCAGGCTCACAGAGGACTCTTGGCTCACACCGTGGCCCCCAGTTAGTCCTGGCCCTTAGCGGGGGCTCAGGGCAGGGGCTGCCAGCTGGACGCACTCATAAAGCCACGTCGCTGGCTTTGCTCCACGGCAGGGCCTGGCCCTGGCTGCCCATGGCAGCGGCGCTTCTGTCCAGCTGAGGCTGCAGAGGGAGGGACCCCTGGTCAGGCTGCCGGACCCCCAGGAGGAGGCCAGCGTGCGTTTGGCAAGGCACCTTCGGTCTGCCCAGGGCACCCGCCGGCGCCGGCCCCCGGCAGACCCTCTCTGTCCTGCCCCTGTGAGCGGTGGAGGCGGCCGCGGGCAGGCCGGCCCGTGGACAGAGCTGGCCTCGGGCCCCGACAGTGCTGGATGGGCCGGGGCTCTGCGTCCTGCCGGGGCGGAGCTGAGCCCACTTCCCTCCAGCCACGGGGCAAGCTGGACCCAGGCCCGGCCCGGGAAACGGGGCGGCATCTGGGCAGGTGGCTTCCGTGCCGAATCCAGCATTTCCATGGTCACGTCTGCCTGTGGCCCTGTGGCTGTGACCCCCCCCCCCCGACCCGGGCACTGCCCGTCAGCTTCCCCCGTCTCCCGCCCCAGAGGAAGTGGGCTCAGCGGCTCTCGTGCAGCGTCTGAGCCTCCTGCAGTTTGAAGTGAAAAGTCTCGAAGAGCAGGCAGGCCGCCCCGGCCCCTGGGGCACCTGGGACCCGCCCTGCAGGCCACCTGCTTCTGGGGAGTGGGTTCTTCCCAGGGGGACGCGTCCGTCTGCGCGCTCACTCAGCCCCTGCGGGCGCCGGCGGCTTCTCGCCTGCGGCCCCCGAGTCCTCGCTAAAGAGGGACGGTGTTTCTAGGTCAGCGCCAGCCCCCGCCGCGGAGGCCGCGAGCCAGGGGTGTGACTCTGAATGTGCCAGAGGCTGCGTCCAAGGGCGTAAGGAGGAGCAGGGGATAGTCCGTCCGGCCGCGTATTCTGACCCAGCGATCTGAAGCGTTGTCATCTCAGCGCGTACCCCGCATGGACTCGTTCACCGGACACAGTCCTCTGGGTCCCTCCGGCTCACCTCCACCCCGGTGGGCAGCCCGGCCAGCGGCCACGGAGCCGGCCAGCGCAGCCCTCGCCGCCCGAGCAGCCTGGCGCCTCCGAGGTGGGCTGTCCCCAGGCCAGGCGGAGGGTCCGGCAGAGACGGCGGAGAGCCCAGGGTGGGCAGGGCATAGGCGGTGGGGGCCGGGGGTCTGGTCTCCGTCCTGCCCCATCCACAGGGCACATGTCGGCTGCAGCGGGGGTGGCTTCCTTCGTCCTCCCTGGTGGCACTGGGGGCGTCCACGCCGTGGGCTTGTGCAGGGAGAGCCCCCGGGCTGGCGGGCTCCCCGGCTTATGAATGAGGCTGACCTAGTCGCCCAAATGCGGGGGGTTAAGTGGGTGGCTGGGACCCACACCCAGCACCACCTCTGGGCGCTGCACCCCCAGCCCACTTCCCTCCGGCCAGCTGCCAGCCACTGAGGGCAGCGGTCACTGCAGAGCCCTCCTGAGCCCACGCTCAGGGCCAGACCAGGGCCCGCAGCCGTGTGGGGCGTCGGGGGAGGTGGGAGGCCCCCCAGCACCTGGGCCCTTTGTGGGCACCCATGTGGGCACGGTGCTGAGGGCAGGGCGTGTGCATGTTTGTGTCCATGAGCGTGCGTGTGCACAAGTGTGTGCATGTGCACAAGCCTGTGCGTGTGTGCGTGGTGAGTGTGTGTGCGTGTGCATGAGCATGTGCGTGAGCGTGTGCGTGTGTGCGTGGTGAGCGTGTGCGTGTGCATGAGTGTGTGTGCACATGTGTGTGTGGTAAGCACATGCATGTGCATGAGCGTGTGTGTGTGTGCATGAATGTGTGCATGTGGTGAGTGTGTGCGTGTCCATGAGCGTGCGTGTGTGGTAAGCACATGCATGTGCGTGAGCATGGGCGTGAGCGTGTTTGCATGAATGTATGTGTGTGCGCTGTGCGTGCATGAGTGTGCGTGTGCGTGTGTGCATTAATGTGTGCGTGTGGTGAGAATGTGTGCGTGGTGAGCATGTGC
This sequence comes from Macroglossus sobrinus, assembly GCA_004027375.1. Classification (NCBI taxonomy): domain Eukaryota; kingdom Metazoa; phylum Chordata; class Mammalia; order Chiroptera; family Pteropodidae; genus Macroglossus; species Macroglossus sobrinus. The sequence goes on along the minus strand of PVKZ01006767.1, from coordinate 14,993 downwards.
ATGTGCACAAGCCTGTGCGTGTGTGCGTGGTGAGCGTGTGTGTGTGGTGAGCGTGAGTGTGTGCACGTGCGTGTGTGGTAAGCACATGCATGTGCGTGTGCGTGAGCGTGTGCGCGTGGTGAGCGGCCACCGCCGCCCCCGGCAGCCCGTCCTGCAGCCGCTTCCATCTGCTCCATGCTTTACACACACTGACCCGTTAGCTCCCCAGGCCGAGGTGACCGTCCACGGCATAGCGGGGACACTGAGCTGCCTCCTCTGTCAGGGTTCACAGCTGGCACCCAGGGAGCCACCCCAGGCGCGGGGGGCGCTCGGAGCTGCGAGGCGGACGCCCCAGGGGAGGGCCCGAGGGCCGGGCCCTGGGCGCGTGGCCTCTGAGCAGAGACCGGCCCCGTGTGCCACCGCGAGCCGGGTGCCCGGCGTGCTGAGCTTCCGGGAAGCCCAGCTCTTCGTGCTGGGCCGGGCCGGCACGGCCAGCGGGCCTGTCTGACCTGAGGTCACGTGTGCCATCCACGGTGACATAGTGGCTCGAGCACGCTGTCCCGGGAAGGAGCATCTTGTGTGGGGACCATGGACGTGTGGCCAGGGTCCCTGTGGACAGGGCGTGGGCCAGGGACCAGGGCCTCCTGGGGCCAACCACTCGCAGTGCAAACGTCCCCGCCCGGGTCCTGCCTCCCGCCTGGCTGCGCCCGGCTCGGCGGGCGACAAGGCGCACGGAGGGAGGAACGGGGCCACCTGCGCCCATCGGCTGGCGCCCTCGCCCCCGAGAGGTGAGCCAGGAATGAGCGGCCTTCAGGGGACAAGCCCGCTCTCGCCCGCCCACCTGGCCTGCCGTGACAGCCCGGACGTCACCCCCCCTGGCTGTCCCGCCTGTCAGTCAAGCCCCTTGCAAGACGGCTGTGCTTCCGCTGCACTCGCCGTGACCCGTGTCTTCTGTCTGACAGGGAACGGGGGTCTCCGTGTGGACAGACAGACACCTGCGGGCTCCACAAAGGGCAGCCGCCCGGTCAGCTCAGAGCAAGTCGTGGGCCGTGCGTCCGTGAGCACCCGTGGGCCCCGGGGCTCGGCCGTGGCCCGTCCTGTGTGGCTGTCAGAGTGTACCCCGCTCTCGCTCGGCAGCTCCCTGCCCCAGACTCTCTCCAGGAGTGGGGGCCGGCCTCGCCAGGCCCGCGGAGGCCGGAGCCGGGGGGCAGCGGCCCGAGGCCAGAACAGCTCCTGACCGAGTCCCCGTGTCATGCGTCTCAGAGACTTGTCACATGTAAGTCCTGCAGTCTCCAGGAGGGGTGTCACTGTCCCCACAGAGAACGTGTCCGAAGCGGCACGTCCGACCAGTGGCCGGGGACGACCTGAAGAAGTTTTCTCAGGCCACAAAGCCTGGTCCCTTCGCCTCGGCCCTGGGCGCCTCCCGGGGGACAGGGACATCTGGTCGTCCCCGGGAAGCCGGCCCCTTGTCCACATGGCAAGAGAGAGAGACAGTGGGGGGCGTGCTGGGAACTGAGGCTTCTGAGGCGCGGTGCCTTGTCTGGGGGTCTCTGTGGGGACAGTCCTGTGACCCCCTTTCCAGCAAGCACATGGGACTAGGGGGGACGGCCCCGCAGCCGGAACCCCGTGCCCCGGCTGACCCCGGGGGGCCTGAAGGTGGGGGCGTGGCCCCGTTCCCCGACGTTCCGGGCAGAGCTGTCCTTCCTCCCTTGGTCACTCGCTTCCTCCGCTGGACACATCCGAGTGCTAAGTGGTCAGAGCAGGGGACGGGGAGGGGCGGGGGCCATCTGAGTGTTGAGCTGTCCCCTGCACACACCTGCCTGCGGTTGGCTGCTCTGGCCAGCCTCCTGGGCCCAGGCGTGGCCCCGTCCCCAGTCCCTGGCTTCCTGGGCGTACAGCCCAGCGCGCACCAGCGGCCAGCTCGCCACGCCCAGGGCCCTGGCACCGCTCTCAAGTCCACGGTGCCCGCGCTGCCTGCCCAGGCCCCAGCCCCTGGTCCCACTCCCTGTCCCAGGCCACCACCTGCACCCCACCGGCCGGCTCCAGCCCTCCTGCCCGGCCCCGCCCGCAGCTGCTCACTGCAGCCAGCACCCCTTTCCAACGCTGCCCCTCTGGACCGTCCTCGCCCCGAGTCTTTCTTCCCGAGGATCACGGGGCCGGCGAGGCTGCCCAGTCTGAGGGCACGGGCGCCGGCCCCCCTCGGAGGCCATACAGCCCTCAGATGCGGGGAGAGGGCCAAGGCCGTCGGCCCAGCCGTCCCTTTGTTGGAGCAGCTGGCCCTGCCCCAGGCTGGCCCTCTTGGCAAAACCACAGGCAGCTCGGGCCTGGGGGAGTGTCCCTGTGGCCGCACGGGGCTCCTGGCCCGGGGCGCTGGCCCGCTCCTGGCCCCCCGTCCTCCGGCGGCCACAGCCTTCTCCGGCGGGGGTGCCAGGCTCAGGGGACGGGGAATGGGGGCGCCACGAGCCCCTGCCCCAGCAGGCTGGGCCCCCAGAGATGCAGAGCACCAGGTCGGAAGTTCTGGGCAAGTCAGGCCCGGTGTGACTCCCCACAGGCTGTCACTTCAGCTGCGTCCCCCGCGAGGTCCGGCTCCAAGTCAGGGCAGGGTGACAGCAGCTCAGGGAGGCCACGGGCCTGGGCGGCTCCGATGCCCGGCGCCCAGGCGGCCCCCCGGGGCACACGGCTGGCCGGGTGGCCCTGCTCTGTGCCTGTCTCCTCCATGGGGCTACCCTGGCCCCGCACGGCCCGCCCCGGTCCGCATTCGCCCCGTAAACGCTGAGGATGGTGACGCGCCTCGGTGTGGCTTCAACAGCGGCGTCCCTGCTGGGGACGCACGCGGCTCCCTGCGAGCAGGCGAGGGTGGGGCTCCACTCGGGGACAGCGATGGCCCCACGTGGAGGAGCCCCGGACGGCGTCCGCCGGCTGCGGGGGGGCGACGTGAGCACGCCTGCCAGGCCGGTGCTCGCGGCCAGCGCGGGTGACGGCGGGAGTGCACGCTCAGGCCGCGAGGCGCCCAGACGACCTTTGCACCGAGGACAGCTCGGCCGAGCGAAGTAGCTGAGAAGTGATGCGTCTGGAGCATTTATTGCTCTTGTGTTTACTGTGACCCATTTGTTTGTGAGTCCGTCCGAGTTAACACCCAGCAACGACCGTGTGTAACGGCCAGCTTGGGGGACGCTCGGCGTGGACAGTCGGCTGTCACCCCCCAGGGGTGGCCCCCTTCCAGACCCTGGCAGCGGAACCCAGGCCCGAGGGTCGAGGGTGGGCGGGGTGGGGGCCTGGGCTGAGTGAGCCATTGTGGCCCAGAGCTGGGCACGGGATGAAAGGGGGCTGTGGACCGAGACGCCTGGACCAAGCAGTTGGCCGCTCCCCGGGGCGGGGCCCCTGTGCCAGGGACCCTGAGTTGTGGGCATGCGGAGGGTGGGGAGAGGGGCTGGCTCCTCGGTGTCCTGTCCCTCTCGCTCCCTTCCGTCACCCGGGGGCCCGGCGGCCTCTCACATGTGCCCTGTAGGACGCCTCGGGCTTCATGAGCTTGTCCTGGGCCCTGTCCCCTGCGCTCGCCTGCCCACAGGTCGCCCACCCCCGGGGACACCTCCCTGTGCCCGAGTCCCCGGGCCTGGGGACTCTGTCCGCTCCTGGCATAGGTCCACCACAAAGAAGGGGCCGTGTTTGGACGCGCTGCCCCCGAATGAGAGTGGGCGGGCTCCGCTCGGGGCAAACCTGCCTCCTGCTGACGCGGTGTGCTGGCCTGGCTCTCGGGGGCCCTGACAGGCGGCGGTCCTCACCGACACCCTCCCACCCAGCCGGGGTCCGCCCGGAGGAGACAGGGGCCCCTGGGCCTGGGTCTCCTGGCTCAGTCTCAGGCGGGACGTTGGCCTCCCGCTGTCCCTGAGCCTTGCCCCTCCCTGGGGCTCTCAGCCCCCCATTTGCAGCCGTATTCCAGGGGTGCACAGCCAGGGGCGGTAAGGGCGCGGACTCCGTGGCTAGGGAAGGAGCTCTGAGACGCGACACCACACGCAGCCCATGAAGACGAGGCCGATGAACCGATTCTTTCCTGTCGTGCCTCCGAAACTCTGAGTCCAGAGAACGGAGCGAGTCGTAATGAATGCCAGGGACGGGGATGAGCCTGGAGGTGGGGGAGGTGGGGGCCCCGAGGGAAGGGACAGCCCCGACCATCCTGGGGGCCTTTGCGGGCGATTCAGGGTTCGGGATGGGGGAGCAGGAGAAACCTTTCATAAAACGATTCGATTGTGGTAGAAAGATGCCGTGAAGTCCAGCGTCGTGACCACTGTCCGCGCACAGCACGGCCGTGCGAGCCGCGTGCTCACGCTGAGCACGCGTCTCCAGAACTTTCCACCTTGCAGAGCCGAGGTTCTGTCCCCGCTAAGCAGGAACTGCCCCTCGGCCACCCTCCTGCTCTGGGTCTCTGGGACTCTGCCTCCTCTGGGGACCTCACACGAGGGAGTGGTCCCCTCGTGACCGGTCGTGTCACTCGTCGTGACGCCCGCCAGGCCCACCCGCGTCGCAGGTGTCAGCGCGTCCTTCCCTGTGTGGCCGAGTGACACTCCACCGTGTGGTGGGACCTCGTCGTGTTTGTCACCCACCCGCTGCCGGGCCCTTGGTGGCTTCCGCCGCTCGGCCACTGTGACCGGCAGTGCTGTGAGCTTGGGGGTGCTTATAACGCTTCAAGATCCTGATATCGATTTTTGTGGGATAAATGCCCACAAGAAAGATTACTGGGTCACACGGTCGTTCCACTTTTAGTGTCGGACGAAACTCACAGGGGTCTCCACAGCGGCTGCGCTGCCCTCTGCGCCCGCCATCGGGGCACGCAGGGGCAGCGTCTCCACGTTCCGGCCGGCACCCCGTATTTTCCTGCCTTCGATCACGGCCGTCCTCCTCTCACTGAGGTTTCCATCCGCATGTCTCTGATGACGAGCGATGCTGAGCCCTTCACATGCTCGCGGGCCGCGTGTGTGCGTCCTCCTTGGAGAACCGTCCGAGTCCTTTGCCTCGTTTTTCACTGGGAGGTTTGGTTTTCGGCGTTGTTGTTGGCTTGTGGGAGGAGTTTGCTCTACATTCCGGATGTGAACCCTTTACCCGGCGTTGGATTGGCGAATGTTTTCTGGGGTTCTGCGGGGTGCCTTTCCTTTTGCTGGCGGTTTCCTCTGCCCGGCAGCATTTTTAAAGTTTGATGACGTCCCGTTCGTCTGGTTTTGTCTTTGCTGCCGGTGCTCGAGGTGTGAGCAGCTCTCCCTGCCTCGCACCTCGCACTGCGTGGCTGAGGATCCTGGCACTCCCCGCTCCGCTGCGGGGAGCTTGTTAGCAATCAGACACTTAATGAGTTGGCACATTAGATGTTTCCAAAATACCTTTCATTCTTTTTTTTTCTTTTTTGATCTTTGGAAAACCTTGATAGTCAAAGCAGGCTTCTGCTTCCTGCTCTCTCCCTCCCTCTCTCTCTCTCCTCTCTCTCTCTCTCTCTCTCTCTCTCCCCCTCTCTCATTCTCTCTCTCTCTCTCTCCTCTCTCTCTCTCTCCTCTCTCTCTCTGAAGACCTGTTCAGAGATGGTTTTGGCCCCGGCAGAAAAGGGTGGACTAGAAGCCAGTGCTGGTTCCTCCCGGGAGAGGGGTCAGGCCTAGGGCCAGTCATGTGAAAGCCCCCGCCCTCCCCTCCCCTCCCCCCGCAGCTGCTAGGCAGACAGGTTGGGTGAACACCAGGGTGGTCTGGAGGTGGGAGGGAGGGTGGGAGACAGAGGCTGGAAGCCCAAGGGGTTCCAGGGTGAGGGGGTGGGCTTGGCTGTGGGCCGACATCCTTTCAAAACACCAGCTGGTCGTCCACCCCGTTCCCCCTCTCCCGCTGGATTCCAGAAATTCAGACAGCTGGTTCTTGCCCCACCTTGGGTCCAGACCCTGAGTGAGGGGGGCACCGGGGCTTCAAAGAGTTCTGGGCTCTGGCTTCCTGCGGGAACAGACAGGACGGAGAGACAGATGCTCTGGGTGGGGCAGGCCCAGCCCAAAGGTGGGTGGGTGGCCCCTCGGTGGGGGTGGGGCCTGATGCCACCATGAAGTGAGCTGGGGGGAGAGTGGGTCTGGCAGCTCCCGCCCTGTGTGGACCCTGGCTCTGCCACCCCGCCCACCTGCCTCGTGCCCTGGGTGCTACTGCTTGTCCCACACACCGCCTGGAGCTCAGGGGGACACCGGCTGCCTCGTCGGTCTCCGAGTGGTGACCGGAGGTGGGACCGTGAGGGGGGGTGGGCGGTGACGACCACTCCAGGAGGGTCCTGGATGTCACGGTTTCCAGCTTCTCCGAGGCGAGAGCTCCTGCTTCTTACGTTTGTACGTTTTTAACCAGAATATCGTATACATACATGCAGTGAAGCGCTCACATTCTAAATGTGCAGCTCTGTCCTCTCCCATCCTAAAAAAAAAACAAAAATAATCCCAGCCGAAGAGCCAGAGCCAGGCCCAGCAGCGTGGCCAGCACCCAGAAGCCTCTCGTGACAACTGCACCCAGAAATGGCGCACGTGAACCGATCAGGCGCCTAAAACCAATTAACCAAATTATGTCACGAAATATCCACTCAGGTCATGTCCAACTCGCCACTTATCTCAGCTCATGAAAAGCTTAAGAGTTCCTAAGTCCTTTGGCTGGAAGATTCGTTATTTCAAGTTCTGATGAAAAGGTTTAGGTACCAACTTCCACATGTGCAAGGGGCCAATGGTGATTCAAAATCTTTTTAAGAGATGTCCACAAAAAAGCTTACAGACCATGGGCACTAGATTTAAGAACACAGCAGCCACCTAAGTAGTGTCCACTTTCTTCACAGGGACAGAAAATGTATGTGCTCTGGCTCAAGGCTCCCCTTTTGCCCATTTTAATCATGTACCCATCCATCTATCCATCCATCCACCCACTCACCCATCCATCTACCTATTCATTCACCCATCATCCATCCATCTACCCCCCTATCCATCCATCCATCAACTCCTCTGTCCACCCATCCATCCATCCATTCATTCACCCATCATCCATCCATCTACCACCCTATCCATCCATCCATCCATCAACTCCTCTGTCCATCCATCCATCCATCCATCCACCCACTCACCCATCCATCCATCTACCCCCCATCCATCCATCCATCAACTCCTCTGTCCACCCATCCATCTATCCATTCATTCACCCACTCACCCATCCATCAACCCCCTCTGTCCATCCATCTATCCATTCATCTATCCATCCATCCACCCACTCACCCATCCATCTACCTATTCAGTCACCCATCATCCATCCATCTACCACCCTATCCATACATCCATCAATCCCCTCTGTCCATCCATCCATCCATTCATCCATCCATCCATCTACCCATCCACATATTCACTCATCCACGTATCCATCCATCCATCCATTCATTCACCCATCATCCATCCATCTACCGCCCTATCCATACATCCATCAATCCCCTCTGTCCATCCATACATCCATCCATCCATCCATCCATCCATCCACCCATCCACGTATCCATCCATCCATCCATCCATCCATCCATCCATCCATCCATCTATCCACCCATCCACATATCCACTCATCCATGTATCTACCCATCTGTCCATCCTTCCGCCACCCATCCAAACACTTACCCATCCACTCACCACCCATCCACTCTTCCTTCCCCATCCATCTATCCGTTCAGAACACATTTGCAGAGCACTTGCTACATTCCAGGCTCTGGGCACAGAGGTCACCCCAATCATCTCTGTCCTTGGACATGGCCATAGGCAGGAGGTGGACACGCAGCAGCATCCCTCTCACACGTGCTGTACTGTGCACAGTTCCAGGAACGGATCTGACAAGCACAGTTGAGGGAAAGAACCAGCCAGGAAGAGAATACTCTGAGATTCCATGTACGTGAACTTCAGAGGCAGACCACAGCTCCTCAGGGTGCTGGGCTCAGGAAGCGGTTGCCTCGGGAGGAGGGTGCTGACTCTGAGGAGCACGAGGGAGTCCTGGTGCTGGAGAAATCCCAAATCCTGATCTGAGTGGTGCTTACAGACGAGACACACACAAGAGAGCCTCCAGGCTCCACAGGTAAGGTTCGCACACTGCTTTGTTATGCTTCAAACGGAACAAAACAAAACGTTTATTCATACACTATTCATCTGCCACGAATTACATGAGGCTGAAGTGCATGAAATCGTCAGTCTTCGAACAGATTTGTTGTATGAAAGTGGGAGTTTCACATGCCTGAGCCTAGGGGCGCTCGTACGGGCCGGCCCTCCGATGCCCCGGGCCTGGGGGTGCGCACTGCTCCACGTCCTTCTCTCCCTGTGCCCCTCTGGCTGAGGCCTCCTGCTCGTCACAGGCCTGGGGGCTTCTGAGAAGCACCCCCCACGCACACTAAACCTGGACAGGGTTTAGTCTCTTCATTTACGTTTCCCTCCGATGCCTGTGGCCCATGGGGTCGCTGGTGGCTGCACTAGTGTCTTCCACACTGGACTGGGAACGAAACCTCTGTTTCTACCAGGAGTCCCACTGGCACCAAGTTGTTTCATCTCCCCAGGTTACGCTTCCCCAGAGGGCAGGGCCCTGACCCCTCTGTGAGGCCACCCTTTCCCCCAGGGGGGTGCCCATGACACGCTGGTACCCAGAGGGAAGGCAGGAATTCACTCAGGTAAACAGTTTCCACTCTCAAGCATCGCAGAGTGGGACAGTCATTGATTGAGCACCTACTATGTGCCAGGTCGGGTTCTAGGTCCTGGGAAGGTGGGAAGAATGAAGTGGACGACGACATCCTGCTCTGAGCTTATTTAATTCCACAGAAACAGTGACCGCTTTCTTCTGCACAGTTAAGCACCTGCGTGAGGACTTCCGGCCAAGGTGGATTAAAGAAGGGACTGTCTTCCTCCTCCCATGTGAAAACAGACATCATGTATAAAACAGTGGCTTTTAAGAACCTGGACCCTCGGTAGTAAAAGACAGTGATTCCCGAGGGGAGGAAAGCCAGTGGGATGAGCCCTCCAAAAGCCTGGCTGACTGCAAAGGTGGCCCTCATTCTCAGGATGCAGATTTGCATGAAGAGAAAGCTCCAGAAGTTTGCAAGGATCTTCTGTGATTCTTCAGGTGACTGGTGCATGTGAGAAAACTCCCTAAGGCCAGGAAAAGAACGACTCAAGTCGAGAATGGAGCCTCGTGTTACTTGCCAAACCGGAACACTTCAGGCTTCATGGCATCAGGGGGAGTATTCGGAAGGTACAGCCTCGAGAGCAGAAAATATTACTAACAAGGTAAATCTTACGATGTCTGGTATCCAACGACAACAAAAACAACAAAAGATAGCCATCATGCAAAGAAAACGGAAAATATGGTTCATAGCAAGGAGAAAAGTCGATCAATTGAAAGGGGCACAGAACTCACATGGGTGTTAGAATTAGCACGCAAAGACATTAAAATGGTTATTAACACTTTATTTCATATACTCAAAAGGTTAGGAACATAGAAGATATAGGAAAATACTTAAATTGAACTTTTAGAAATGAAAAATTACAATGTTTGGGAAGAAAAATTCATTGGAGAAAAAAATGGCAGATTAGACATTATAGAAGAAAAGATTAGTGAACCTGAAGACATAGCAATAGAAATGATCCCAAATGAATTACACCGAGGAGAAAAATTTAAATGAACAAAGCATCAGTGAGTTTTGGGACCATGTACATGTAACCTAATATATTGTCATTGGAGTCCCTGAAGAAAGAGGGGAGAGGGGAGAGGACAGAAAATATATTTGCAGAAATAGGGGCTGAAAAATATCCAAACTTGATGACAAACATAAACACACAGATCCAAAAAGTTCAATGAGTCATATGCACAAGAAACATGAAGAAACATAAACCAAAGCACATGATAAATTGCTCAATACTAGTTCTTAGCAGAGAATATTTACAGCAGCCAGAGGATAAAAAGATGTGTTGTGTATAGAAAAACAAATATAAAATGACAGATGATTCTCATTTGACACGGTAAAAAGAGAGGACAGCAGAACAGCGTCTTTAAATTACTAACAGAAAAACCTGTAAATCTAGAATTCTATACCCAACAAAAATAGCTTTTTAAAGAAAAGGCAAAATAAAGACTATTTAGACATACGAACGCTATAAGAAATTATTGCCCATCAACCTGTCCTATAAGAAATGTTAAATACAGCATTCCAGGCAGAAGAAAAGTGATATCAGATAAAAAATATGAATTCACATAAAAGAAATGAGAAGAATCAGAGATGGTGAACAGAGGGGTAAATCTGTAAATTTTATTGTTATTTAAATCTCCTTAACAGTTAATCAGACTTTGAGAATGGCAGTGTGAGTTTGGCAAAAACTCTTCTCCAGACAAACGTCTATTAAACCAGCCAGAATGAGCAAAGACAATCATTCAAAATTTTGGATACTAATCAGAGGGCTGACAGAAAATCGAGGGGTCTTTATCCAACAAAATCTATGGAACCTGGCAAGGATGGCGAGAGGCTGTGGCATTTGCGGTGAGGGTGGTGCCTCCTCGGGAGCCTGTGCTGAAGACTTTCCTTGGATCAGACAGGGGAGCAGTTTACACTGCAGGGTGCTCTTGGAGATAATAGAGCAATCAGTCAGCAACAGGTCAGTGTGACACTGATCGCGGCAGACAAACCAGAGCCCCATGTCCTGGAACAGCAATCACAGAGGACCAGGCTGAAACTAAAGCCCCCCCCCCCCCGGTGGCCTGTTAGCCTGTGTGCGTGTCAAACTGTGTCCCCTGAGGCGTGCCGGAGAGGGAACTGCCTTCAGAGGGCCCAGATCCTGCACTTAGTAGACAGAGATTTCAAAGAGACTACTCGAATCCATTCACAGAACGGAAAGAAATCACGTCGAAAGATTTAAAGGAAAGCATGGCGATAATGATTCATAAAACAGAGAGTAGCAACCAAGAAGTAGAATGACAAAAAGAACCACACGGAAATCCTGGAGTTGAAAGGGGGGGCGATGAGGGTGCCGGGGACGATGGACAGCCCCGCATCCTTTGGACCCCGTGTTTTGCCCACACGTGCAGAGCAAAGTTCGATGTATAAATCGGGCGCAGTGACTGATGTTAAAACACGGTAACCACTATCGCGATAAATCTATGCGGATGTGGCTGGTCCCTCCCTCCAGCAGTTCCGGTCCTCGTCAGTCCACAGCTGCTCCCGCGTGTGTGTAGCCGCGCTCGCTGGTGTCGTGGGGTCCCTTGCTGAGGTCCTTGTGCGGGTTCCGTGTTTTCTGGCACAAGGTGTCGCCGTCGATCGGGACGTGTTTTCGGGTCGTGTCTTCCACCCGCAAATGACATGCTTTTCCATTGTAAATAAGCACGTAGCACGCACCGTGGCCATCGCGTTTGCAATTTGAGGTGTGACAGCAAAGCCAGCACCGATTTCTCTTCACCAGTTCATGGATAGAAGATTCGTTCCCCGCCCCCGTGGGGTGTGGCGACCTCAGCACGGGACTGTCTTTCTTTAGGAGGTCAAGAATGTTGACCTATCCACGTAAGGGGATCCCCTCGCGGCTTCTCACGGACACACCCGAACTGCCCGCATCCCTGCGTTCGCACGGTGGAGCCATCATTAAGCAAAATGAGAATTACTTGACCACGGACACCGAGATAACTCAGCAGTTGGTCTGATAACCTGATGGCTACGGAGTGACTGACTCACGGGAGGAGCATCTGCAGTGTGGAGACGATGACAAAGGGGACAACCCAGCCCCCAGCGGGACGGAGCGGGACGGCGAGAGAGTCCATCACTCGGGACGGCACGGAATTTAAAACTCGGCTTTGTTTATTTCTGGAATATTTTTTATTTGCTATTTCTGGACTTTGGTGGACCACAGGTAATGGGTCCCGCTGGCGAGGGTGACCGCTACGTACGTACACGTGACAAATAAGCTTGTGAAATGCACTCGGCATCAGAAATTATCAGGGAAGCAAAATGAAGGCCATACACGAGACTGAGCTGCAAGCTTTTTAAACGGTTAAGGTTAAAGAGACCGGCCGGGCCGCGCGCGGACGAGGGCGTGGAGAAGCCGGATCTCTCCTACGTCGCTGGTGGGAATTCCAGAAAGAAAACGCTCTGGAACACGGTCTGGCCATTTTGTAAAACCTCAAACACACACGTGCCACGCGGCCCGCTGCCAGCTACGGACGCGGAAGGAATGAGAACTCATACGCAAATGTCCGCAAAGCGGGGGCGACCGGCACGTCCATTGGGAGACGAGTGCCCAAACGTGCTCCCGTTGGCTCGGTGGGACTGGCACTCATCAGTGAACGGGATGACGCGGGGTGACGCGGGGTGACGCGGGGTGACGCGGGGTAATGCAGGGTGACGCCGGCCAGCGCAGGGGCAGAGCTCAGGATGATTAGGTCGAGAGAGAGACGCCAGGCAGAAGGGTTCACACTGTGCGGTTCTGTTCGTGGGGAACTCTGGGGAGTGAGGCCCGCTGTGAGCTGGGGGAGGGGGTGGGGGACGTGAGTTGGGGGGTGGGTGACGTTGGGGGGTGGGTATCGCCCGTTATGGCTGTGGTTTCACAGACACATTTACATACAAACGACGTGCTCACGTCACTTGCCAGTTTCACACTTTAAACTTGTGCCCTTTGTTGTATGACAATTACAACTCCCGGAAGTGGCTTGTCCAACGCTCACGAGTGCCTGAAGCCCGGGCTTCCTCGTTACCTGTGACACTCGCTGTGGCGTCCGCCTGAGAGTGAGTGCTTCAGGCTTTCGCGCCGTGTGACCTCTGCCATCACCCGGGCCGGGCCGGTCGTCCCATGGCGGGAGGCAGCCTGGGTGACACTGACGGGGTGCGTGCTGGCAGGTCCCCCGACACTGCCCTCAGGCAGCGGTGACGCTGCTTGTGGATTGAAATCAGCCAGGCTGGGAGTCGGGGAGTCTCGAGCGTGGGTGTTGGCGAGCCGGGGCCCGCCCCCCCCAGTGCCGGCTGGGACGGTCGCCCCCATGGTCCTGCCTGGCACACGTCGGGGAGGTCCCGAGACGGGCGGGAGGGCCTGCTGACAGTGGCCATTGCGTCAGCCCCTGCCAGGGACACAGAGCTGAGCCCGGCCGGTGCCACGTCAGGCTGCAGGGGACCCCGCCCGAGGCCCCGGCTCTAGCCCTGCTTGACGCTTACCTGCTCTTTCCCCGGTCCCCAGGGGGTGTGTCCTGAACCACTAGTGGCACCTTGTGCCACGTGCTGTGCCCCTGGCCCATGCAGGTCACCGTGAGGCCTGGGGGCAGCGTCTGGGTGGGAGACCCTCCCCCAGCGTGTGGCCAGAGCTGAGGCCCACGGTATCTGAGCCTTGGTCTCCTCCCCGCCACGGGGCTGGTGACTCCTGGGGCCTGAAATTCGTGTGAGGGGTGGAGGGCCCTCATCAGCCGCCAGCTCTGCTCACGTCAGCCGGGCTCGCTGGTTGGAACGGGGGCGCCAGCCTCCGGGGCTCCTGGGGGACCCTCCTTGCGAGCCCTCCCTCGGAGCTGGAGGCTGAGCCCCCACCCCCTCCACCCAGAGAGAAGGCGGAGCATGGGCGCAGACGCCAAGCCACGGGGGCCTCGTGGGAAGCCAAGGCAGCACCCCGAGGCATGCAGGTGGCGAGGCCCCCCCGTCCCCCGCCCCCTGCCATCACCCCGCTCACCCCGCCGGGAGCCACCGGCCTCCAGGCGCACGGCAGGAGTGCTCGCTCTGCGGGGAGAGGTGGCCGGCGGAGAAAGCCACAGCCCTGCCAGGGCAGCCTGGGGACACAGCCCACTGGGGCGCCCAGCCCGGTGGCCGCTCGGCTCCCGGGTGCCCCCGCTCCGTGCCGGCCCCTGCGGGGAGCGCGTCGAGCACACACATTCCACAGCGATGAGCCCACACCCGGGCTTCCCAGAGGAGAGCCTGTCCTTGCTTGCGGTGGCAGCTGGCAGCCCGTCCCCCGTCTGCAGGCTCGGCCCCCAGCCGCCGCCCCGGCATCTGGGGCTGGGGAACCCCCGTGCAGGGCCGAGCTTTCCCCCCGCCCTGGGGACAGGCCGCCCCATGGTGGCCAGAGCTGCCCTCAGGAGCTCCACACGCCCCCTTCCCTTCGGGGTGGGGGCCACGGGGAACCCCGCTTTGCTCAGTCTATCCCACCCTGGGCAGGGACCGCTCTGGGCATTGCCGGCCAACCCCCTCATGTCATCCTCGCCCCCCGACTGTCACTGGCACTCACTGCCCCCAAGTAAAACGCACCTCCCTGGCCGGCCTCGGGCCCTGCCCGACCCGGCCCCAGACGCTCGAGCTACAGGCCTCAGCTGCCGGCAGCTCCCTGCTCATCAGCATCCTTCGTGACCTCCACGCGGCCCTCCTCCAGGAAGCCCTCCCTGACCAGCTCTCACGGAGGCCCCGGACCCCGCCCCTCGGAGGGCACCGCTGAGCCCTGACTCGGGCTGGCCCCGGCCCCTGGGGGCTGGCACATGACTCGGCCCCAGCCAGGCCCCAGGCCCTGCCCCCTTGGTCCAGGGCGGGCAGGACGCAGACCTTGGCCTTGCCACAGGAGTCCCTCTTTAACTCCTGGACCGTTAATCCCTCTCTATTTTGAGAGAAAACAGTTCTACTCTGAAGTCTGGTTCAAAAAAAGTCCTCGCCCGGTTCGGCAAATTCCCCAGAGAAAGCCTGGCCTTGGCCGTGGCCCAGAGGCGGGAGGGGACGCGGGCCGGGGTGGGAGGGGACGCAGGCTGGGAGGGGATGCCGGAGGTGGGAGGGGCCATCCACCCACCCACCCATTCACACATCTACTCACCCACCCGCCCGCCCGCCCAGTCACACACCTGCCACCTGCCCATCCACCCACCCACCTGCCCGACCACGCACCCACCCACTCACACATCTACCCACCCGCCCGCCCGACCACGCACCTGCCCACCTGTCCACCTGGCCACACACCTGCCCACATGCCCGCCCAGCCACACACATCTACCCACCCACCTGCCCATCCACCCACCCA
>PVKZ01006766.1:0-30576 GCA_004027375.1 Macroglossus sobrinus | reverse complement strand
TATTATGATTGTCTTTTTTACTGGTCTGACAGTTTCATGAAGGCATCTATTAGATTTGTTCCTAAATGCACAGGGGAGAGGAAATCAGAAAAAGTAGAGGAAAGAGGGCCTTGGTCTCTCACAGCACAAAATGGGATTGGAGGGAAATTGAAGTTTACAAAGTATGTGGGGCATTGACTGGAACCAGGGGAAGCATGGCCTCTAGGTGTCAGGAAATGAGTGGATAACAAAGCTGGAAGAGAATGTGAGTGGATATCTTTCCTTCGTACCCGGGAGGGAGGGAGTGCCATTAACATCTACGGTACCTGGAATACCAAGGAAGTAAATCCAGCCTCTTGTTCAAATTAAGTTCTTCTCAGGGAAGTTTAAAAACTTTTTGGTCCTGACTTGGATCCCCAGAATCATCTCCTGTTGCAAGGGAACCTTCTCTGTGAAAACTTTGAGGGAGTATAAATATGGCACATGCATGAGGGAAAGAAGATGGCTAATTTCTGTGTCCACTCAGGAAAGAGCCTGGAATCCCTAGTGCTGAAGGATCAAGTGACTGGTGTTCACACTTGGGCAACATGGTTGGATTGCACAGGGGCTTTTCCAGTCACCTTTTTCAATAAGTCAGTTTCAGAGATGAAAGTCAACACTATTCTTTCATGAACCTTAAACAAACAAACAAACTACTTTATGAACCATCAAGGTTTCTGAAGGAGCTGAGATTTTACCCTATGTACAAGCTAGTGAGCCAGCTTATTATTGTTTTATGGTAGCTGGCAGAAGCAAAAGATTTCTGGACAAAAACAAGAGACTTTACTCATGGTATATCAAGCAGCTTGAGCTTTGTGTTTGTGTCAGTTCTCCACACCTCCCAAGTGCCACAGGCATGAAGCAGGTGAGCCTGGACGGAGGCTGGCAATGGGCTATATTACAGGAGGGGAACATTGAGTCTGGGGAGCTTGCTACTTTGTAAAAGCCTGTGAGTGAGCCTTCTTTGTCTAAGGTGAGACATTCCCTCATTCCTCAAATATACGTGCTGTAAGCACAACCTTGAGAAATATCCTGGGTAAAGAGTAGTCAGAGACTTGTGTTTTGGTTCTCCCAGTGTATTAGTTTGCTAGCACTGCCATAACGAAATAACACAGACAAGGTGGCTTAAACAAATTTACTTTCTCAAGTTCTGGAGAAGTCCAAGATCAAGGTGTTGGCATTTTTTTGAAATTTTTTTCTGAGGCCTGTCTCCCTGGCTTGCTGATGGCTGCCTTCATCTGTATGTTCACATGGTTGTGTCTTTGAGTGCACATATCTGGTGTTCTCTCTGTGTGTCTAAATCTTTTCTTATCAAGACACCTGTCATATTGGATTAGGGCCTACCATAAGGGCCTTATTTTAACTTAATCACCACTTTAAAGGCCCTGTCTAAATTTAGTTCATATTCTGAGGTATGGGGGTTAGGGCCAATATGAAACTGTTCTTGCAAGGGGAGCACAATTCAGCACATGACATTCAGCAGTAATATATGGAAGTGCTACAGGCCCATGGCAGAGTGTGTCCCACAGCAGGCATATATATAAGGGAACAGAGCAATGAATTTTTGTATGTGAAACAATCTTTTATAACCAGCACCCAGACTAAGAGTAACATCAACATCAGCATTCTCAAAGTCCCATGTCATGATCTCCTCCAGTCACTAAATTGAAGGAAACGACTATCCTAATTTCTAAGAGCATAAATTAGATTCCTAATATGTGCTATTAGAATATGTAACTAAGGAGTGACCTCAGAAACATAGTGGAGTGAGAGATGTCCCAAGATCTCTCCCCTTGAAACAAGTTGAACATCTAAAACTCAACAAAAAACAACCAACTGCACACTAGCACATCCGAGTGTAGGATTTATGCATAAGAGCTACCACAGGTCAGAATCCTGAGATTTGATCAGTGGACTAGGAGAAACAATGAAGCTGCCTCTTGCAGCCAGAGCTCCCTGTAGGAGGAGGAGGGAGGGGGGAAGGTACAGCTTTCATGAACAACCCTGCCTGAGAGAGCTGTGAGCTCCACGTAGCGACAGTGCCCAGGGATCAGGGCAGAAAGCAGAGAAGTGGGGATGGCAGAGAATGGAGACGGCAGAGAAACAAGAGTTGATTATTACCAGCCACGGCTGTACAATGTGAGGCTGAGCTGTAGCCTCCATCCTCCATATCCTCAGAGAACAAACACTTTTAGCAAACTAATACACTGGGTGAACTAAAACACTTTTTTGCTAAGGTATTGTATAGTGCTTTTCATATATGTTCATAAGGTTTTGTAGTGTGTAATTTTATGGTGTGTAATTTCTCGTGCTATTTTTGGCTGGTTTGGTATCAGAGTAACTGGTTGTATTGAGTGGTTCACTCATTTTTCTAGAAGAGTTTGTTTAGAATTGGTGCTACTCCTTCATTAAATAATTGGAACAATTCACCAGTGAAGCTGCCTGTGCTTGAAATTTTTTTTTTTGTGGAAAGGTTTTCAACTACCAGTTTAAATTATTTCCTAGATACAGTGTTGCCACACTGATTTATATCGTTGTTGTGTGTGTCGTTGTTGTTAATGCTGTGTTGTACTGATCCATACCCAAATATTAAATTGGGAAATTTCTTTCTCTGTTTCCATACCAGGATTCCCCCTACCCACTCACCCATCACTTTCCAGTTTGGCAGTCCTCCCTCCTGTTGTTCTTACGACTAGGAATATATTGGGGTTTCTGCTGGAATTTTAGTAGCCCACACTACCGTAATTGGGACCCACCCTTGAGACAAGGACATAAAAGCGAATAATAAAACAAGAAACTCAGCTCAGTCTGGGTTGCTTTGTAAAGTTTTGGTTTCTTTCCAAAACCTTCCTCCTTTTACTTTATTTTTATTTTTCAATTACAGTTGACATTCAATATTATTATATTAGTTTTAAATATTTATGTAATTTATGAAGTGATACCCCCCAAAAATCTAGTACCCTCCTGACACCATGTACTGTTGTTATAATATTGTTGACTATATTTCGTATGCTATACTTTACATCTCCATGATTTTTGTAACTGCCAATTTGTACTTGTTAATCCTATTTAATTTACAGTTCTTATGTGTTTAGTTTTTGCATTTTGTCAAGTATTTACAGTTGAAATCAGTCAGAGAGGGGGATGGGCTACAGGGATTCATACTGGAACTAGAACTCTCTTAATTAAGGAATTACTTAATAGTGAGAAGTATTTTTTCCTGTTATAGTATCATTGTTAATTCTTTGCTTTTTATTGCATGGTTTATATCTATTACAATCATTTTTATGCTACTGTTTTTGTCATTTGGGTCAGTTGTAGAACTCTAAAGTCTTTGAAGTTTTCCTCTCTTTTTGGCATAAACCTTTTAGGCTCACCTTTCTTGCTGGCTTTCTAAAATTTCCCTTTGTCCAACTATCCTATATCCATACTTTAGATTTAGATATTGATAAATTGCAATATAGGTATTAACATGTGTGTGCTCATTACAACTGAAGATAGGCAGCTTTTTTCTGTTCTATAGCACCTGGCCAATTTAGACTTTCTTTCTAAACTCTTTGGTCAATTTTGATCAATTTTCTTAGAAAGTTATCCATACTTATACAAAGTGCATAATACTCTTATAATTTAAATAAAATCCTCTGTGATTCTTATTTTCCTTTTTTTATATTTGTTTTTATTCTCTTATTTGATTGATATACCTAATATTTTCTGAAACAGTTTTTTTAAATGCCAGCTCTGCGAGTTATTTGTTAATGCTGCTGTTTTCTAATTCATATTTTACTTCCATCTTTTTCTTCTTTAATCTGTTTCGTTATTTTCTACATATTGGGCTTTGATCCTCAACTCACTTTCTTTTATAGGGATAATTATTTAAGTTTTGGGTTCTCTGAGTGATGAAAGAATGCCCAAGATTCTGATGTGCTTATTTTCTGTCCTGTCATTTACTGGAATGCTTCCATTTCTTCTTCTTTTTTTTTTTTTCCATAGCGATTCAGCATTTTTAGATAAGACATTTCCATTTCCACATGAAAGAGCTTTTGGTTTTCTAATATTTGTTATTGATTTGTATTGTTACTCTAGTTTGAAGAGTGTTGGTAATATTATATCAACTTTTTGTACACATGTCGTACTCTAGTTACAGGAAGATTTTTTTTTTGTTCCAAGTCCTAGCCCCCTCATTAAGTACTTTAAATTTTGCTCAAGATATTGCTTCATATATTTGCTCCAGATAGTGCTTTTTATCCTTCAGTTCACAACTGCCAGTTATTTTTCATGTAATTCTTGGCACTCTACCTCTAGACTCTCTCATGTAATTCAGATCCTCTTTTTTTTGCCCCAAACCCCTAAATGTTCAAAATATCATAAAACTGGTATATATACCTGGTATATGTCTGAAAATTGATTGATAGACTCTTCTGGGGACTACCAGAATGGTTGTCCTTGGTTAAAAGGGAAAGCTAAAGAAGACCTGAGAAAAGATCGGAAGTAATTTATGAGATTGAACAGCTGTAGGGTTGATAAATAATAAAAATCCAGGGAGGATTACTAAGGATGGACACTGGGAGTCTTAAGAGCAAAGAAAAGCACACGTGGCTATGCTTAGGGGGAATGAACTACAGTGATGGAAATACGTATTTTTCAAGGAGTTATAACAAAAATGATCAGGTATAAATAGTTGTCTTTTAAGTTTTTGCATATCTATTTATATTTTACTGGGAAATGGTATGTTAAAACTGGATAGTACTGGCTCTCTCGGGACAAAATGTTGTATATCATCTTAAATCTGGGTTCAATTACATGATATTGGTAGCTTGAAATTGCCCTTGGTGTAAGTATTCACACTATAGACACTGGCAAACACTACAAATCAGGACTGGATGTGTGTCTGTGTGCACGCGCATGTGAGCACATAAAGCTGATAGTTAAAACATTTACTAGCACTCTACTGCATAATTTTATTATAAGCTCATCTTTTATGATTTCAAGTTTTATAACTATTTCAGAGTTCTTTAAATCATCTCTAATGGGTGAGATTTTCAGTTTTCTCTTGATTCTGCTGTAGAACATTTTCTAGTGAAGGACACAACTTTTTTTCTTGTTTTAGATTTGGAATCAAGGTATGGAAGACTCAGCTGTGGAAAAATGTGTGCTTTTACAAAATGTTCATCTCGTATTCTACATCACAGAATTGATAATGGAGAGAAACCGTATAAATGTAAGAAATGTGGGAAGGCCTTTAGTTGTCATACAGACCTTAGAGTACATCAATAATTCACACCCTATGGCTGTAAAGGATGTGGAAAGGCTTTTAGTCATGCTTCAAACCTTGCTCAACATGGAAGAGTTCGTAGCAGTGAGAAACCCTATCTATGTATGTAAGGAATGTGGGAAGGCCTTTAGTGATGAACACTTAGAATACATCAGAGAATTCATACTGGTGAGAAACCATACAAATGTAAGTAAGGAATGTGGAAAATATTTTAATCAAGCCTCAAACCTTCTACAACATGACAGAATTCATTCTGGTGAAAACCCTATGAGTGTAAAGACTGCGGGAAGGCCTTTAGTCATGCCTCACATCTTGTTAGACATGAGAGAATTCACACTGGTGAGAAAGCCTTTGAATGTAACAAATGTGGAAAGCCCTTTAGGCTTAGTTCAATGCTTAAAGTACATCACAGAATTCATACTGGAGATTTTATGAAAAAAAAAATTTTATATATATATATATATACACATATACATATATACATACATATTACATATATACATATACATATATACATATATATATATATATATATATATATATATATATATATATATATATTAGACAATGGAATTATACCACTGAGAAACAATTTGAAGAGAATGTGAGAAGGCTTTTACATATGGTTCAGTTCTTATAAGACATCAAATAGTTTACAGTGGCATGAACTCCTTGGAACTTAATATTTGAAATTTTCCAGTTAAGACCCAAGTGCTGTTCACATTTGGAGAATTCGTGTTGTATTTTATATAAGAAAATCTTTTGTAGCATTCTTTTATGTTTTATGTTCACTGGGTACCAGGTCGTGTGGCCATGGCAGATAAGTACCACTCAGGGAAGAGACCAGTGCATGATTTGAAGTCATGAAGAACAGAAAACATACACCAGTATCAGGTGGTGTAGTGTTTACTTATAGCAAGAGAGGTGATAGACCGCACAAGATCTTGTTTCTTATAGCGTGTCAATAACCCGTGTTCAGCAGATCAACTCCACATCTGACATGGGTTATGTAGCTGCACACAGCCCACTTTGTGTGGTGGTGGCAGGACATCAGCTACTTCTCCTTGGTGTCTTACATTCAGAAACTGAGGGTCATTGACACCTGTGATTAAGCAGAACAAAGGAATCACACATCAAGTCTGACAGGAAAAGGTATTACCACGCAAGGCCAGCAGAGGCTGTGAGAGCTCTTTATCTTTTGGTAAGGAAGGTTTGCAGGCCCAACAAGGCCCATTCTTCCACCCACCCCACCTTTACTAAAGTATAATTGACAAATAAAGTTATACTTTTAAGATGTACAAGTGGTGCTAAGGGGAAATTTTATAGCTGTAAATGCTTATATTCAAAAGTAAAAAGATCTCAAATCCAAACCTTACTTTATGACTTAAAGAACTAGAAAAATAACAAACTAAATGCAAAACAGGCAGACGATGTTAATAAAGATTACCGCAGCGATAAATGGAATAGAGAACAGAATAACAGAAAAAAATCACAAAACCAAAAATAGTTTCTTCAAAAAGATCAAAATTGATACACCTTTAGCTAGGTGGACTAAATAAAAAAGAGACACAAATTATCGACATTCAGAAATGAAAGTGGGGACATTACTACAATTCTACAGAAATGAAGGTTTTTAAGAGTCCTATGAACAGTTTTGTGCTGAGAGGGACAAATTCATCAAAACATAAGACCTTCCAACACTTAATCACAAATAGATAATCTGAATGGAATAGTAACTATAACTAGTAAGGAGATTTACTCAGCAACAAAAAAATATCCCAGCAAAGAAAAGACCTGGACCTGATGGCTTTATTGGTGAATTCTACCACACATTTAAAGAACTAATACCAGTCCTTCTCAAACTTTTCCAAAAAAAAATTGAAGTGGAGGGAACACTTTCTAACATTCTGTGAAGCCAGCATGACCCTTTTGTGAAGGCCAGACAAAAAACACTACAAGAAAAAAGCTACAGATGAATATTTCTTTTGAAGGTTGGTGTAAAAATCCTCAACAGAATTCTAGCAAACTGAATTAAGCAGCATATTAAAAGGATTATACATCCTGACCTAGTGGGATTTGTTTCTGGAATGCAAGGATGTTTCAGCATAGGAAACGCAACAGGTGCAATGTGTCACAGCAACAAAATGAAGGAAAAAACCCACATGGTCATCTCAGCTGATAGAGAAAAAGCATTTGACAAATGATAAACACACAAAGGAGGAATAGAAGGAAAGTATCTCCACATAATAAAAGCTATATGTGAAAAAACCCAGTGAGCATAATACTTCCACGGTGAAAAACAAAGCTCTTCATCTAAGATCATGTACAAGGCAAGGATGTCCACTTTCACCACTTCTGTTCTGCTTCATACTGGAAGTTCTAATTAAATCAATTAGGAAAAAGAAATAAAAGGTATTGAAACTGGAAAAGAAGATGTGTTTGCAGATGATAACGAACTTACATGTAGAAAATAAGACTAAAAAAACTGGTAGAGCTGATACATGAATTTAGCAAAATCGCAGGATACAGTGTAACCACATCAAAATAAGTTGCATTTCTATACACTAACAACAAATAGGAAAAGGAAATTTAAAAACAATTTTATTTACAGTGGAATCTTAAAGAACCTCAGATAGCCAAAACAATCTTGAAAAAGATGAGCGAAACTAGACTTATACTCCCTGATTTTAAAACTTACTGTAAAGCTACAGCAGTCAAAGCTGTGTGGTATTGTCATGAAGACAGACATATAGACCAATGGAATAGAATAGAGAGCCCAGAAATAAACCCTCACATCTATGGTCAAATGATTTTTTTACAAGGCTGCTAAGACCGTGGGGAAAGAACAGTCTCTTCAACAAATGGTGCTGGAAAATCTCCATACAAAAGAATGAGGTTGTACCCTTACCTAACACCATATACAAAAATTATCTCAAAATTTATTAAGGTCCTAAAACTTAAACTCTTAGAAGAAAACATACAACAAAGCTTCATGACACTGGATTTGGCAATGACTTCTTGGATATCACATCAAAGACACGGGTAACAAGGAAAAATGAGCAAATTGGACTTCATGAAAATTTAAAAATATTCATCAAAAGACACTACCAATATTATTGAAGCTAATGGAATATCATTTTCAACAAATCTTTGTAAATTACATTCTTATAACTAAATATTTTCATTAGAAAAGATGGGTCATTGTTAACCAAAAAGAAAAAAAAAAAGATATCCACAGGATAAAAAGGTAACCCACAGAATGGGAGAAAATATTTGCAAATTATATGTCTAATATCTGAAACATAGAGAAATTTCTAAAACTCAGCAACAGAAAAACTGAACAGCTTGAATAAAAAATGTGGAGAGGACTTATAGCTTAGATATTTCTCTATAGAAGGTATATGAATAGGCAGTGAGCACATGAAACGATGTTATACATCTCTAGACAGTAGGGAAATGCAAATCAAAACTACAGTGAGATACCACCTCACACCTACTAGGATAGTACTATAAAAAGTGTTGGCGAGGTTGTAAAGAGAATGGAACTCTTCTGTGGTGAATGTAAAATGGTATAGCTGCTTGAAAACCAGAATAAAGATCCCCAGAAGATTAAAAATAGAATTACATGCCCCGTCAATTCCACTTCTGGGTGTATACCCCAAAGCAGCAGTCCCCAGCCTTTCTGGCATCAGGGACTGGTGCTTCTATGAGAATGTAGGAGCAGAGGTGGTAATGCTAGTGCTGGAAGTGGCTGCAAATACAGATGAAGCTCTACTCCCTTGCCAGACATTCACCTCCTGCTGTGCAGCCTTGTTCCTGATAGGCCACGGACTGGTACTGCTCCATGGTCTGGAGTTGGGGACCCCTGCCCAAAAGTATTGAAATCAGGGTCTCAAAGAGCTAGTTCTACATTCATGTTTATAGCAGCATTGTTCACAATAGCTAGAACGTGGAAGAGACCCAAGTGTCCATCAGCAGATTAATAGATAAGCCAAATATGGCATATACATACAATAGAATATTATGCAGCCATAAAGTGAGATTCTGCAATAGTCTTCAACATGGATGAGCCTTGGGGACATTATGGTAAATGAAATAAGCTGTCACAAAAAAACAACTATTGTATGATTCCACTTATAGAGGTTCTTAGAGTAGGCAAAACCAACTTGTAATGGTGGTTGCTAGTAGCTGTGGGGAGAGGAGAATGGGGAGTTACTGATTAATTGGTATAGAGTTTCAGTGCTACAAAATGAAAAAAGTTATGCTTTGTGGTGATGGCTGTACAGCAATGTGAATGTATAATTCCACTGAGCCTTAAAAATGGTTCAGATTGTAAATTGTATGTGTACTTTAAAACAAAATAAGAAAAATCCCACAGACTGGGTAGCTTAAAGACCAGAAACTTTCTCATAATTCTGCAGACCGGAAAATCAGGAAGTTAGCAGGTTTGGTTTCTTCTGAGGCCTCTCTCCTATGCTTTCACATGGCTGCCTTCTTGCTGTGTTTTCATGTGGCCTTTTCTCTGTATGTCTTAATCTCTTTACAGGGACCTTAGTAAAACTGGATTAGGGTCCACCCAAATGGCCTCATTTGAACTTAATTACCTCTTTAAAGGCCCTGTCCAAATACAGTCACATTCTGAGATGTTGAGTGTTAGGATTTCAACATACGAATTTTGGGGAGATGAATTCAATTCCTAACACTGGTTGAATTTATACGGCCCCAAGTCCTCAGGCATACAAAAACACTGTTTGTAGTTAAGATATGCTATGGGCTCAGGGTTATTGCTCAGAAGCTGGTCAAGGGTTGTTTCTTGGATTGATGAAATCCTAATTGACCATTATAAATGGACAAAAATCTGACACCAGTTATCATTAGGCTGTATAGTAACAAGAATTTGTATATTATGTTGGAGGGAATGTAACAGTACAACTAGTTTGGGAAACTTCTACAGTGTCCACTGACAGTGTACACATAACCCAATGACACAGAAATTCCATTTCTAGGTATTTGCTGAGCAGAAATGCATATATATGTTCATTAAGACATGAGCAGAGTATTCATAGCAGCATATGGATACATAAATAGTGGTATATTCATATGATTGACAACTATGGCAATGAAAAACTTAGAATTGCTAAACACAGAAGTGTCAGATATGTCACAAACATTATATTGAGGGTGGAAGGAAAGCCAGGCACTAAAGAAAATGTTTTATAATTCCAATTGTTTAAACCTCAAACAGGTCATACTAATCTATGTTGGCAGCGATCACAATAGTAGCTACCACTGGGAGGGGGATTAGTGACGGGGAGAAGTTATGAGGCATAAGAGTATTTTCTGTATTTCTTAATCCGAGTGAAGGTGGAGGTTTATTGTCTGTATAATTGTGATTTATGCACTTTATGTATATTATACCTCAATTTTTATAGTTGTGAAATGATTATATTAAAAACACCTCACTTGGTTACCATTTTGTGTGTATGTGTTTGTGGTGAGAACTTTAAGATCTCTCAGCAGATTTCAAGTATACAATACAGAATTGTTAACTATGCTACACATTAGATACCGAGAACTTATTTTATAAGTGCAAGTTTATATTATTTGACCAACATTTCCCCCATTCCTTCTCAGCTCCTGGCAACCATCAGTCTACTCTGTGTTTCAGTGACTTTGACTTTTTTAGATCCCAGATATAAGTGAGATGATAAGAGTATTTGTCTTTCCCTGTTATTTCACTTATCATAAAGCCCTCAGTGTTCATTCATGTCATTGCAAATGGCAAGATTTCCTTTTTAAAGGATGAAAAATATTCTGTTGTATATATACATCATATTTTCTTTCTCTGTTCATCAGTTAACACTTAGGTTGTTTCTGTGTCTTGGCTATTGTGAATAATGCTGCAGTGAACATGGGGTGCAGCTGTCTCTTCAAGATTGTGGTTTTGTTTCTTTCAGATAAATATTCAGAAGTAGGATTACCGGATCATATGGTAGTTCAATGTTTAATTTATTGAGGCACACGCATGCTGTTTTTCATAGTGGCTGTACCAATGTACATTCTCACCAATAGTTCCCTTTTCTCCACATGCTAGCCAACACTTACCACTTATCCTTTTGATAATAGCTATCCTAAGAGGTGTGAGGAGATAATTGTGCTTTTGATTGGCATTTACCCGATGATAAGTACTGTTGAGCACCTTTTCATGTACTGGTTGGCCATTTGTATATCTTTGTGGAAAAATGTCTATTTGGCCTCTTTGCCTTTTTTTAGATCAGACTTTTGTGTTTGTTTTTGCTATTGGGTTGTATGAGTTTTTTATATATTTTTGGAAGTTAACCCCTTGTTAGATAAATGGTTTGCAAATGTTTTCTCCCATTCTGTAGATTACTCTTTCATTTTGTTGGTGGTTTCTTTTGCTCTGCAGAAGCTTTTTTAGTTTGATGTGGTTTCATTTTGTTTTCAATCCTGTTGCCTATGCTTTTGGTGCCATATCCAAAAAAAAAAAAATAGTTGCCAAGGCCAATGTTAAGGAGTTTCTCCCTTATATTTTCTTCCAAGTTTTATACTTTCAGATGTTAAATTCAAATCTAAACATGTCAAGTTAATTTCTATGAGTAGTATGAAATAGGCTTTCAGTTTTATTCTTTTGCATGTGAATATCCAAAATTTTCCCCAACACCATTTATTGAAGAGATTATCCTTTTCCCATTGTGTATTCATGGCACCTTTGTCAAATATCAATTGACTGTATATGCGTAAGTTTATTGATTGGGATCTTGATTTTGTTCCATTTGGCTATGTGTCTGTTTTTATGTCATTGCCATTCTGTCTTGCTTACTATAGCTTCGTAAAATAGTTTGAAATCAAGAAGTGTGATGCTTTGTTCTTCTTAAGATTGCTTTGGCTACTTAGGGTCTTTTGAATTCCATATGAATTCTAGAACTGTTTTTTTTTTTCTGTTTCTGTAGAACGTGCCATATGATTTTGATAAGGATTGCATTGAGTCTGTAAGTCACTTTAGATGTTACAGATATTTTAGCAGTATGCTTCCAGTATGCTTCTTTATGATTTATATATGAAAGCCTTCCAGGACCAATCAGTTATTATTAAACTTTGGTAAATTCATACCACAGAAAACCTCTTGTTTTAGCAGGTATGAGTCTTTAGCCACTGTACATATCTTAAACATTATGATTGGCTTTCCACAGTTTACAGCCTGTATAAGATTGGGCAAGATATTTATCCTCTCTGAGGAACACCAGCAAATGGTGTTAACAGTTCCTGCATTACAGTGGTGTTGTTAGAATTAAATGAGTTTGTTCTTGTAGAAAACTTGGGCAACTTTGGCATATAGTCTGTATTCAGTAAACTTTAGCTACTATTTCTGATATTATCATTTGTGTTGTTGTCAGTGTACTCTTAAAAAATTGTGAAATAAGAAATATGTATATTGGGTTTGGAAAACATGGCAGAGCGAGAGACATCCCCAGATCTCTCTCCTTAAAACAACAATTAGCTGAACATCTAAACCTCAACAGAAAGTACCCAAACTGCACACCAGCACATCTGAGTGTGGGATCTAGCATAAGAACTACCTCAGGTCAGAACTCCAGGAGTTGGCAGGGGACTGGACGAAATAAAGAAGCTGCCTCTCACAGCTGCCGGAGCTTCCTGTAGGAGGAGGGGGTGGGGAGAAGATGCAGCAATTTCCCTGAACAGCCCTGCCTGGGAAAGCTGTGAGTTCCACGCCACCGGCAGCAGGTCCCACTCATCAGGGCAGAAAGCAGAGAAGCGGAGTGGCAGAGAAACAGTTGATTTTCACCAGCCGTGGTTGCAAAATCGAGGCTGAACCGTTGCACCCAACCCCCAACCTAGAGGGCCCCTCCCGGAATATACTCCAAGACCTAACACTGCAGAGCCCAAGGGGAATCTGAGCAACGATACCGAAACTGTTCCTAACACTGACAGGGACTGAAACTGAGGGTAGGAGAGTGATGAAATATCTACAAGAAAACAAAAAAGCATTATTAAGGCTTTATATAAAGCAGGGATCCAAGAGGCTTAGATACCACATACTGGATGCAAAAGAAAAGCGCCTTCTTTGCAGCAGGCTAAAGGGAGACCTTAATATAACAAATATTTCTGGGAAAAAAGCAGAATACACTTCCATTAATGCCCAGGTGGAGAAATAGCGCATTGAACACCAGGAAAAACTAACGTGACAAGGCAGCTCAGAAAGGGGAAAATCTCCAGAAAATAAGCTTACAGACATAGAAATATGCAACTTCAATGACAGAGAATTCAGGATGAAGGGGCAATACGATTGATATCCCAGAAATACAAATGATCATCCAAGAATACTATGAAGAAAGTATATTACCCCAAATTTAATAACTCTGATGAAATGGACCAATACTTAGAAAAATACAACCTTCCTAGCCTGTATCAAGAAGAACTAGAACATCTAAAGAGACCAATCACCTTAATGGAAACAATCATCAAAAATCTACCAAAAAGTAAAAGTCCAGGAGCTGATGGCTTCAGCAGTGAATTCTACCAAACATTCAAAGAAGATTTAATATTTTACTCCTCAAACTCTTTCAAAAAATCAAAAAAGAGGCAATACTTTCTAACTCATTTTCCTAGGCAAATATAATCCTGATACCAAAACCTGGTAAAGATAACACACACAAAAAAAAAACTATAAAGAAATATCTCTCATGAACACAGATGCAAAAATCCTAAATAAGATACTAGCAAACCAAATACAGCAACATATTAAAAAGATCATACACCACAATCAAGTAGGCTTCATCCCAGGGGCACAGGGATGGTTAACACACACAAATCGATTAAGATGATACATTACATAAACAAATTAAAAATAAGAATCATACGATCATATCATTAGATGTAGAAAAGCCTTTGAAATGATACAGCATCCATTTATGATCAAAACACTTAACAAAATCTGTATAGAAGGAAAGTACTTTAACATAATAAAGGCCATATACGACAAACCCTCAGCAAACATTATGCTTAATGGTGAAAAACCAAAAACCTTCACTGTAGATCAGGAACAAGGCAAGGCTGTCCACTATCAGCACTGTTATTCAATATAACATTGGAGGTCCTAGCGAGTGCACTCATCAAGAGAAAGATATAAAAGGCATCCAAATAGGAAGCAAATAAGTCAAACTGTCACTATTTGCTGATGACATGATTCTCTATATAGAAAACCCTAAAGACTCCACTAGAACACTACTAGAAACAATAAACAAATACAGTAACATCTCTGGTTACAAAATCAACATTCAAAAATTCATAGTGTTCCTATACTCCTACAACGAAGTGTCAGAAAAAGAAGTGGAAAAAATGATTCCTTTTGCCATTGCAACAAAAAGAATAAAATACCTAGGAATAAATTTAACAAAACATGTGAAGAACCTATATAATGAAAAATACAAGACCCTATTAAAAGAAATTGAAGAAGATACAAAGAAATGGAAAGATATTCTGTGTTCTTGTATTCGAGGAATCAATGTAGTTAAAATGACCATATTACCTAAAGCATTATACAGATTTTTTGCAATCCCCATCAAAATCCCATTGGCATGTTTTAAAGAAATAGAACAAAAAAATCATCAGATTCATATGGAAGCACAAAAGACCTTGAATTGCCAAAGCCATCCTGAGAGAAAAGAACGAGGCTAGAGGCATCACTGTGCCTGACCTCAAATTATCCTTCAAAGCGACAATAATCAAAATGGCATAGTACTGGCAGCAAACAGACACACGGACCAGTGGGACAGAATCGAGAGTCCAGAAATAACCTATGTTTATATGGGCAAATGATTTTTGAAAAAAGAGCCGAAAACATACAGTGGAGGAAGGAAAGCCTCTTCAATAAATGGTGCCGGTAAAACCGGAAAGTCACCTACAAAAAAATTAAACTAGACTGTTGTCTATCACCATATACCAAAAGTAACTCAAATGGATTAAGGACCTGAATATAAGACCTGAAACAATAAAATGCATAGAAGAAAACATAGGAACAAAACTCAAGGCCCTTGGACTTAAAGAAGATTTTATGAATTTGACCTCAAAGGCAAGAGAAGTAAGTAAAAGCAAAAATAAATGAATGGGACTACATCAAACTAAAAAGCTTCTGTTCAGCAAAAGAAACTGTCAAGGTAAAGAGACAACCATGAGAATGAGGAAATATATTTACAAACAATGCGTCCAATAAAAGCCTAATGTCCAAAATATACAAAGAACTCACACAACTCAATAACAACAAAAAATAAACAATCCAGTCAAAAGGACCTGAACAGACACTTCTCCCAGAAGACATATGAAAGCCCAACAAATGGCCATATGAAAAGATGCTCAACATCGCTAGCTATTAGAGAAATGCAGATAAAAACTACAATGAGATACCAACTCACGCCTGTTAGAATGGTGTAATCAACAGGACCAGTAATAATAAATGCTGGAGAGGATGCAGAGAAAATGGAATCCTCATGCACTGCTTGTGGGACTGAAAATTGGTACAGCCACTATGTAAAACAGTATGGAGGTTTCTCAAGAAACTAAGAATTGATCTACCGTATGATCCAGGAATCCCTCTACTGGATATTTACCCCAAAGACTTAGAAAATCATATCCATAAAGATATTTGCACACCCATGTTCATAACAGTATTATTCACAGTGGCTAGGACATGGAAGCAACCAGAGTGTCCTATGATAGATGACTGGCTAAAGAAGCTGTGGTACATATATACAATGGAATATTACTCAGCCATTAGAAGAGATGAAATACTGCCATTTGAGACAACATGGATGGACCTTGAAATAATCATGCTAAGTGAAATAAGTCAGACAGAAAAAGTTGAAAATTACATGATATCACTTATATGTGGAATACAAACCTAAAAACAACAAAGGAACAGGACAAACAAACAGAGACTCATATCTAAAGGAGAGCTTAGCTGGATACATTATTTTAGGCTGATAGTTCCTTTCACAGTTTAAATATTTGATTCCATTCCTTTCTGGCTTGTAAGGTTTATGCTGAGAAGTCCAAGGATAATCTAATGAGTTTTCCTTAATAAGTTACTGTTTTCTTCTCCCTGGCTGCCCTGATAATTCTTTGTCATTGATTTCTGATAATTTTAATACAATGTGTCATGGTGAAGGCCTTTTGGGTTGAGATAATTGGGTGTTTTGTTGAATTCTTGAAGTTCAAGCTCCAGGTCATTCCTTAGATTGAGGAAATTCTCATAAACTGTTTGTCTGAAAATGTTTTTTCATCCCTGCTCTTTTCCTCACCTTCAACAATGCCCATTATCCTTATGTTTCCTCTCCTGATGGTATCAGCTAGTTCTTCTATTTCTCTTTCATTATTTTTCATTCTTCAGTTTCTTCTTCCTTCTGATTCATTTCTAGATTTCTGTCTTCAACATCACTGATCCTTTTCTCTATTTGGATGACTCTATTTCCCAAGCTTGCTATTTCATTTTTCAACTCTTGCCATGTTTCTTCTTTTTTTTAATCTCCAGAATGTCTATTCTGTTCATTTTAAGAGTTTCAATCTCATGTTCTGCTCATCTAGGTGTTTTTTCATTCCTGAATTATTGATATGACTCATTTCGGAACTTAGAGTTTTTTCAGAAGTACCATCCTGAATTCTCTGTCATTGAAGTTGCATATTTCTATGTCTGTAAGCTTATTTTCTGGAGATTTTCCCCTTTCTGAGCTGCCTTGTCACGTTAGTTTTTCCTGGTGTTCAATGCGCTATTTCTCCACCTGGGCATTAATGGAAGTGTATTCTGCTTTTTTCCCAGAAATATTTGTTATATTAAGGTCTCCCTTTAGCCTGCTGCAAAGAAGGCGCTTTTCTTTTGCATCCAGTATGTGGTATCTAAGCCTCTTGGATCCCTGCTTTATATAAAGCCTTAATAATGCTTTTTTGTTTTCTTGTAGATATTTCATCACTCTCCTACCCTCAGTTTCAGTCCCTGTCAGTGTTAGGAACAGTTTCGGTATCGTTGCTCAGATTCCCCTTGGGCTCTGCAGTGTTAGGTCTTGGAGTATATTCCGGGAGGGGCCCTCTAGGTTGGGGGTTGGGTGCAACGGTTCAGCCTCGATTTTGCAACCACGGCTGGTGAAAATCAACTGTTTCTCTGCCACTCCGCTTCTCTGCTTTCTGCCCTGATGAGTGGGACCTGCTGCCGGTGGCGTGGAACTCACAGCTTTCCCAGGCAGGGCTGTTCAGGGAAATTGCTGCATCTTCTCCCCACCCCCTCCTCCTACAGGAAGCTCCGGCAGCTGTGAGAGGCAGCTTCTTTATTTCGTCCAGTCCCCTGCCAACTCCTGGAGTTCTGACCTGAGGTAGTTCTTATGCTAGATCCCACACTCAGATGTGCTGGTGTGCAGTTTGGGTACTTTCTGTTGAGGTTTAGATGTTCAGCTAATTGTTGTTTTAAGGAGAGAGATCTGGGGATGTCTCTCGCTCTGCCATGTTTTCCAAACCCAATATACATATTTCTTATTTCACAATTTTTTAAGAGTACACTGACAACAACACAAATGATAATATCAGAAATAGTAGCTAAAGTTTACTGAATACAGACTATATGCCAAAGTTGCCCAAGTTTTCTACAAGAACAAACTCATTTAATTCTAACAACACCACTGTAATGCAGGAACTGTTAACACCATTTGCTGGTGTTCCTCAGAGAGGATAAATATCTTGCCCAATCTTATACAGGCTGTAAACTGTGGAAAGCCAATCATAATGTTTAAGATATGTACAGTGGCTAAAGACTCATACCTGCTAAAACAAGAGGTTTTCTGTGGTATGAATTTACCAAAGTTTAATAATAACTGATTGGTCCTGGAAGGCTTTCATATATAAATCATAAAGAAGCATACTGGAAGCATACTGCTAAAATATCTGTAACATCTAAAGTGACTTACAGACTCAATGCAATCCTTATCAAAATCATATGGCACGTTCTACAGAAACAGAAAAAAAAAAACAGTTCTAGAATTCATATGGAATTCAAAAGACCCTAAGTAGCCAAAGCAATCTTAAGAAGAACAAAGCATCACACTTCTTGATTTCAAACTATTTTACGAAGCTATAGTAAGCAAGACAGAATGGCAATGACATAAAAACAGACACATAGCCAAATGGAACAAAATCAAGATCCCAATCAATAAACTTACGCATATACAGTCAATTGATATTTGACAAAGGTGCCATGAATACACAATGGGAAAAGGATAATCTCTTCAATAAATGGTGTTGGGGAAAATTTTGGATATTCACATGCAAAAGAATAAAACT
The DNA here is from genome assembly GCA_004027375.1 of Macroglossus sobrinus. NCBI lineage: Eukaryota > Metazoa > Chordata > Mammalia > Chiroptera > Pteropodidae > Macroglossus > Macroglossus sobrinus. Next base: position 11,927 of record PVKZ01006766.1, on the reverse strand, counting down.
GAAAGCCTATTTCATACTACTCATAGAAATTAACTTGACATGTTTAGATTTGAATTTAACATCTGAAAGTATAAAACTTGGAAGAAAATATAAGGGAGAAACTCCTTAACATTGGCCTTGGCAACTATTTTTTTTTTTTTGGATATGGCACCAAAAGCATAGGCAACAGGATTGAAAACAAAATGAAACCACATCAAACTAAAAAAGCTTCTGCAGAGCAAAAGAAACCACCAACAAAATGAAAGAGTAATCTACAGAATGGGAGAAAACATTTGCAAACCATTTATCTAACAAGGGGTTAACTTCCAAAAATATATAAAAAACTCATACAACCCAATAGCAAAAACAAACACAAAAGTCTGATCTAAAAAAAGGCAAAGAGGCCAAATAGACATTTTTCCACAAAGATATACAAATGGCCAACCAGTACATGAAAAGGTGCTCAACAGTACTTATCATCGGGTAAATGCCAATCAAAAGCACAATTATCTCCTCACACCTCTTAGGATAGCTATTATCAAAAGGATAAGTGGTAAGTGTTGGCTAGCATGTGGAGAAAAGGGAACTATTGGTGAGAATGTACATTGGTACAGCCACTATGAAAAACAGCATGCGTGTGCCTCAATAAATTAAACATTGAACTACCATATGATCCGGTAATCCTACTTCTGAATATTTATCTGAAAGAAACAAAACCACAATCTTGAAGAGACAGCTGCACCCCATGTTCACTGCAGCATTATTCACAATAGCCAAGACACAGAAACAACCTAAGTGTTAACTGATGAACAGAGAAAGAAAATATGATGTATATATACAACAGAATATTTTTCATCCTTTAAAAAGGAAATCTTGCCATTTGCAATGACATGAATGAACACTGAGGGCTTTATGATAAGTGAAATAACAGGGAAAGACAAATACTCTTATCATCTCACTTATATCTGGGATCTAAAAAAGTCAAAGTCACTGAAACACAGAGTAGACTGATGGTTGCCAGGAGCTGAGAAGGAATGGGGGAAATGTTGGTCAAATAATATAAACTTGCACTTATAAAATAAGTTCTCGGTATCTAATGTGTAGCATAGTTAACAATTCTGTATTGTATACTTGAAATCTGCTGAGAGATCTTAAAGTTCTCACCACAAACACATACACACAAAATGGTAACCAAGTGAGGTGTTTTTAATATAATCATTTCACAACTATAAAAATTGAGGTATAATATACATAAAGTGCATAAATCACAATTATACAGACAATAAACCTCCACCTTCACTCGGATTAAGAAATACAGAAAATACTCTTATGCCTCATAACTTCTCCCCGTCACTAATCCCCCTCCCAGTGGTAGCTACTATTGTGATCGCTGCCAACATAGATTAGTATGACCTGTTTGAGGTTTAAACAATTGGAATTATAAAACATTTTCTTTAGTGCCTGGCTTTCCTTCCACCCTCAATATAATGTTTGTGACATATCTGACACTTCTGTGTTTAGCAATTCTAAGTTTTTCATTGCCATAGTTGTCAATCATATGAATATACCACTATTTATGTATCCATATGCTGCTATGAATACTCTGCTCATGTCTTAATGAACATATATATGCATTTCTGCTCAGCAAATACCTAGAAATGGAATTTCTGTGTCATTGGGTTATGTGTACACTGTCAGTGGACACTGTAGAAGTTTCCCAAACTAGTTGTACTGTTACATTCCCTCCAACATAATATACAAATTCTTGTTACTATACAGCCTAATGATAACTGGTGTCAGATTTTTGTCCATTTATAATGGTCAATTAGGATTTCATCAATCCAAGAAACAACCCTTGACCAGCTTCTGAGCAATAACCCTGAGCCCATAGCATATCTTAACTACAAACAGTGTTTTTGTATGCCTGAGGACTTGGGGCCGTATAAATTCAACCAGTGTTAGGAATTGAATTCATCTCCCCAAAATTCGTATGTTGAAATCCTAACACTCAACATCTCAGAATGTGACTGTATTTGGACAGGGCCTTTAAAGAGGTAATTAAGTTCAAATGAGGCCATTTGGGTGGACCCTAATCCAGTTTTACTAAGGTCCCTGTAAAGAGATTAAGACATACAGAGAAAAGGCCACATGAAAACACAGCAAGAAGGCAGCCATGTGAAAGCATAGGAGAGAGGCCTCAGAAGAAACCAAACCTGCTAACTTCCTGATTTTCCGGTCTGCAGAATTATGAGAAAGTTTCTGGTCTTTAAGCTACCCAGTCTGTGGGATTTTTCTTATTTTGTTTTAAAGTACACATACAATTTACAATCTGAACCATTTTTAAGGCTCAGTGGAATTATACATTCACATTGCTGTACAGCCATCACCACAAAGCATAACTTTTTTCATTTTGTAGCACTGAAACTCTATACCAATTAATCAGTAACTCCCCATTCTCCTCTCCCCACAGCTACTAGCAACCACCATTACAAGTTGGTTTTGCCTACTCTAAGAACCTCTATAAGTGGAATCATACAATAGTTGTTTTTTTGTGACAGCTTATTTCATTTACCATAATGTCCCCAAGGCTCATCCATGTTGAAGACTATTGCAGAATCTCACTTTATGGCTGCATAATATTCTATTGTATGTATATGCCATATTTGGCTTATCTATTAATCTGCTGATGGACACTTGGGTCTCTTCCACGTTCTAGCTATTGTGAACAATGCTGCTATAAACATGAATGTAGAACTAGCTCTTTGAGACCCTGATTTCAATACTTTTGGGCAGGGGTCCCCAACTCCAGACCATGGAGCAGTACCAGTCCGTGGCCTATCAGGAACAAGGCTGCACAGCAGGAGGTGAATGTCTGGCAAGGGAGTAGAGCTTCATCTGTATTTGCAGCCACTTCCAGCACTAGCATTACCACCTCTGCTCCTACATTCTCATAGAAGCACCAGTCCCTGATGCCAGAAAGGCTGGGGACTGCTGCTTTGGGGTATACACCCAGAAGTGGAATTGACGGGGCATGTAATTCTATTTTTAATCTTCTGGGGATCTTTATTCTGGTTTTCAAGCAGCTATACCATTTTACATTCACCACAGAAGAGTTCCATTCTCTTTACAACCTCGCCAACACTTTTTATAGTACTATCCTAGTAGGTGTGAGGTGGTATCTCACTGTAGTTTTGATTTGCATTTCCCTACTGTCTAGAGATGTATAACATCGTTTCATGTGCTCACTGCCTATTCATATACCTTCTATAGAGAAATATCTAAGCTATAAGTCCTCTCCACATTTTTTATTCAAGCTGTTCAGTTTTTCTGTTGCTGAGTTTTAGAAATTTCTCTATGTTTCAGATATTAGACATATAATTTGCAAATATTTTCTCCCATTCTGTGGGTTACCTTTTTATCCTGTGGATATCTTTTTTTTTTTCTTTTTGGTTAACAATGACCCATCTTTTCTAATGAAAATATTTAGTTATAAGAATGTAATTTACAAAGATTTGTTGAAAATGATATTCCATTAGCTTCAATAATATTGGTAGTGTCTTTTGATGAATATTTTTAAATTTTCATGAAGTCCAATTTGCTCATTTTTCCTTGTTACCCGTGTCTTTGATGTGATATCCAAGAAGTCATTGCCAAATCCAGTGTCATGAAGCTTTGTTGTATGTTTTCTTCTAAGAGTTTAAGTTTTAGGACCTTAATAAATTTTGAGATAATTTTTGTATATGGTGTTAGGTAAGGGTACAACCTCATTCTTTTGTATGGAGATTTTCCAGCACCATTTGTTGAAGAGACTGTTCTTTCCCCACGGTCTTAGCAGCCTTGTAAAAAAATCATTTGACCATAGATGTGAGGGTTTATTTCTGGGCTCTCTATTCTATTCCATTGGTCTATATGTCTGTCTTCATGACAATACCACACAGCTTTGACTGCTGTAGCTTTACAGTAAGTTTTAAAATCAGGGAGTATAAGTCTAGTTTCGCTCATCTTTTTCAAGATTGTTTTGGCTATCTGAGGTTCTTTAAGATTCCACTGTAAATAAAATTGTTTTTAAATTTCCTTTTCCTATTTGTTGTTAGTGTATAGAAATGCAACTTATTTTGATGTGGTTACACTGTATCCTGCGATTTTGCTAAATTCATGTATCAGCTCTACCAGTTTTTTTAGTCTTATTTTCTACATGTAAGTTCGTTATCATCTGCAAACACATCTTCTTTTCCAGTTTCAATACCTTTTATTTCTTTTTCCTAATTGATTTAATTAGAACTTCCAGTATGAAGCAGAACAGAAGTGGTGAAAGTGGACATCCTTGCCTTGTACATGATCTTAGATGAAGAGCTTTGTTTTTCACCGTGGAAGTATTATGCTCACTGGGTTTTTTCACATATAGCTTTTATTATGTGGAGATACTTTCCTTCTATTCCTCCTTTGTGTGTTTATCATTTGTCAAATGCTTTTTCTCTATCAGCTGAGATGACCATGTGGGTTTTTTCCTTCATTTTGTTGCTGTGACACATTGCACCTGTTGCGTTTCCTATGCTGAAACATCCTTGCATTCCAGAAACAAATCCCACTAGGTCAGGATGTATAATCCTTTTAATATGCTGCTTAATTCAGTTTGCTAGAATTCTGTTGAGGATTTTTACACCAACCTTCAAAAGAAATATTCATCTGTAGCTTTTTTCTTGTAGTGTTTTTTGTCTGGCCTTCACAAAAGGGTCATGCTGGCTTCACAGAATGTTAGAAAGTGTTCCCTCCACTTCAATTTTTTTTTGGAAAAGTTTGAGAAGGACTGGTATTAGTTCTTTAAATGTGTGGTAGAATTCACCAATAAAGCCATCAGGTCCAGGTCTTTTCTTTGCTGGGATATTTTTTTGTTGCTGAGTAAATCTCCTTACTAGTTATAGTTACTATTCCATTCAGATTATCTATTTGTGATTAAGTGTTGGAAGGTCTTATGTTTTGATGAATTTGTCCCTCTCAGCACAAAACTGTTCATAGGACTCTTAAAAACCTTCATTTCTGTAGAATTGTAGTAATGTCCCCACTTTCATTTCTGAATGTCGATAATTTGTGTCTCTTTTTTATTTAGTCCACCTAGCTAAAGGTGTATCAATTTTGATCTTTTTGAAGAAACTATTTTTGGTTTTGTGATTTTTTTCTGTTATTCTGTTCTCTATTCCATTTATCGCTGCGGTAATCTTTATTAACATCGTCTGCCTGTTTTGCATTTAGTTTGTTATTTTTCTAGTTCTTTAAGTCATAAAGTAAGGTTTGGATTTGAGATCTTTTTACTTTTGAATATAAGCATTTACAGCTATAAAATTTCCCCTTAGCACCACTTGTACATCTTAAAAGTATAACTTTATTTGTCAATTATACTTTAGTAAAGGTGGGGTGGGTGGAAGAATGGGCCTTGTTGGGCCTGCAAACCTTCCTTACCAAAAGATAAAGAGCTCTCACAGCCTCTGCTGGCCTTGCGTGGTAATACCTTTTCCTGTCAGACTTGATGTGTGATTCCTTTGTTCTGCTTAATCACAGGTGTCAATGACCCTCAGTTTCTGAATGTAAGACACCAAGGAGAAGTAGCTGATGTCCTGCCACCACCACACAAAGTGGGCTGTGTGCAGCTACATAACCCATGTCAGATGTGGAGTTGATCTGCTGAACACGGGTTATTGACACGCTATAAGAAACAAGATCTTGTGCGGTCTATCACCTCTCTTGCTATAAGTAAACACTACACCACCTGATACTGGTGTATGTTTTCTGTTCTTCATGACTTCAAATCATGCACTGGTCTCTTCCCTGAGTGGTACTTATCTGCCATGGCCACACGACCTGGTACCCAGTGAACATAAAACATAAAAGAATGCTACAAAAGATTTTCTTATATAAAATACAACACGAATTCTCCAAATGTGAACAGCACTTGGGTCTTAACTGGAAAATTTCAAATATTAAGTTCCAAGGAGTTCATGCCACTGTAAACTATTTGATGTCTTATAAGAACTGAACCATATGTAAAAGCCTTCTCACATTCTCTTCAAATTGTTTCTCAGTGGTATAATTCCATTGTCTAATATATATATATATATATATATATATATATATATATATATATATATGTATATATGTATATGTATATATGTAATATGTATGTATATATGTATATGTGTATATATATATATATATAAAATTTTTTTTTTCATAAAATCTCCAGTATGAATTCTGTGATGTACTTTAAGCATTGAACTAAGCCTAAAGGGCTTTCCACATTTGTTACATTCAAAGGCTTTCTCACCAGTGTGAATTCTCTCATGTCTAACAAGATGTGAGGCATGACTAAAGGCCTTCCCGCAGTCTTTACACTCATAGGGTTTTCACCAGAATGAATTCTGTCATGTTGTAGAAGGTTTGAGGCTTGATTAAAATATTTTCCACATTCCTTACTTACATTTGTATGGTTTCTCACCAGTATGAATTCTCTGATGTATTCTAAGTGTTCATCACTAAAGGCCTTCCCACATTCCTTACATACATAGATAGGGTTTCTCACTGCTACGAACTCTTCCATGTTGAGCAAGGTTTGAAGCATGACTAAAAGCCTTTCCACATCCTTTACAGCCATAGGGTGTGAATTATTGATGTACTCTAAGGTCTGTATGACAACTAAAGGCCTTCCCACATTTCTTACATTTATACGGTTTCTCTCCATTATCAATTCTGTGATGTAGAATACGAGATGAACATTTTGTAAAAGCACACATTTTTCCACAGCTGAGTCTTCCATACCTTGATTCCAAATCTAAAACAAGAAAAAAAGTTGTGTCCTTCACTAGAAAATGTTCTACAGCAGAATCAAGAGAAAACTGAAAATCTCACCCATTAGAGATGATTTAAAGAACTCTGAAATAGTTATAAAACTTGAAATCATAAAAGATGAGCTTATAATAAAATTATGCAGTAGAGTGCTAGTAAATGTTTTAACTATCAGCTTTATGTGCTCACATGCGCGTGCACACAGACACACATCCAGTCCTGATTTGTAGTGTTTGCCAGTGTCTATAGTGTGAATACTTACACCAAGGGCAATTTCAAGCTACCAATATCATGTAATTGAACCCAGATTTAAGATGATATACAACATTTTGTCCCGAGAGAGCCAGTACTATCCAGTTTTAACATACCATTTCCCAGTAAAATATAAATAGATATGCAAAAACTTAAAAGACAACTATTTATACCTGATCATTTTTGTTATAACTCCTTGAAAAATACGTATTTCCATCACTGTAGTTCATTCCCCCTAAGCATAGCCACGTGTGCTTTTCTTTGCTCTTAAGACTCCCAGTGTCCATCCTTAGTAATCCTCCCTGGATTTTTATTATTTATCAACCCTACAGCTGTTCAATCTCATAAATTACTTCCGATCTTTTCTCAGGTCTTCTTTAGCTTTCCCTTTTAACCAAGGACAACCATTCTGGTAGTCCCCAGAAGAGTCTATCAATCAATTTTCAGACATATACCAGGTATATATACCAGTTTTATGATATTTTGAACATTTAGGGGTTTGGGGCAAAAAAAAGAGGATCTGAATTACATGAGAGAGTCTAGAGGTAGAGTGCCAAGAATTACATGAAAAATAACTGGCAGTTGTGAACTGAAGGATAAAAAGCACTATCTGGAGCAAATATATGAAGCAATATCTTGAGCAAAATTTAAAGTACTTAATGAGGGGGCTAGGACTTGGGACAAAAAAAAAATCTTCCTGTAACTAGAGTACGACATGTGTACAAAAAGTTGATATAATATTACCAACACTCTTCAAACTAGAGTAACAATACAAATCAATAACAAATATTAGAAAACCAAAAGCTCTTTCATGTGGAAATGGAAATGTCTTATCTAAAAATGCTGAATCGCTATGGAAAAAAAAAAAAAGAAGAAGAAATGGAAGCATTCCAGTAAATGACAGGACAGAAAATAAGCACATCAGAATCTTGGGCATTCTTTCATCACTCAGAGAACCCAAAACTTAAATAATTATCCCTATAAAAGAAAGTGAGTTGAGGATCAAAGCCCAATATGTAGAAAATAACGAAACAGATTAAAGAAGAAAAAGATGGAAGTAAAATATGAATTAGAAAACAGCAGCATTAACAAATAACTCGCAGAGCTGGCATTTAAAAAAACTGTTTCAGAAAATATTAGGTATATCAATCAAATAAGAGAATAAAAACAAATATAAAAAAAGGAAAATAAGAATCACAGAGGATTTTATTTAAATTATAAGAGTATTATGCACTTTGTATAAGTATGGATAACTTTCTAAGAAAATTGATCAAAATTGACCAAAGAGTTTAGAAAGAAAGTCTAAATTGGCCAGGTGCTATAGAACAGAAAAAAGCTGCCTATCTTCAGTTGTAATGAGCACACACATGTTAATACCTATATTGCAATTTATCAATATCTAAATCTAAAGTATGGATATAGGATAGTTGGACAAAGGGAAATTTTAGAAAGCCAGCAAGAAAGGTGAGCCTAAAAGGTTTATGCCAAAAAGAGAGGAAAACTTCAAAGACTTTAGAGTTCTACAACTGACCCAAATGACAAAAACAGTAGCATAAAAATGATTGTAATAGATATAAACCATGCAATAAAAAGCAAAGAATTAACAATGATACTATAACAGGAAAAAATACTTCTCACTATTAAGTAATTCCTTAATTAAGAGAGTTCTAGTTCCAGTATGAATCCCTGTAGCCCATCCCCCTCTCTGACTGATTTCAACTGTAAATACTTGACAAAATGCAAAAACTAAACACATAAGAACTGTAAATTAAATAGGATTAACAAGTACAAATTGGCAGTTACAAAAATCATGGAGATGTAAAGTATAGCATACGAAATATAGTCAACAATATTATAACAACAGTACATGGTGTCAGGAGGGTACTAGATTTTTGGGGGGTATCACTTCATAAATTACATAAATATTTAAAACTAATATAATAATATTGAATGTCAACTGTAATTGAAAAATAAAAATAAAGTAAAAGGAGGAAGGTTTTGGAAAGAAACCAAAACTTTACAAAGCAACCCAGACTGAGCTGAGTTTCTTGTTTTATTATTCGCTTTTATGTCCTTGTCTCAAGGGTGGGTCCCAATTACGGTAGTGTGGGCTACTAAAATTCCAGCAGAAACCCCAATATATTCCTAGTCGTAAGAACAACAGGAGGGAGGACTGCCAAACTGGAAAGTGATGGGTGAGTGGGTAGGGGGAATCCTGGTATGGAAACAGAGAAAGAAATTTCCCAATTTAATATTTGGGTATGGATCAGTACAACACAGCATTAACAACAACGACACACACAACAACGATATAAATCAGTGTGGCAACACTGTATCTAGGAAATAATTTAAACTGGTAGTTGAAAACCTTTCCACAAAAAAAAAAATTTCAAGCACAGGCAGCTTCACTGGTGAATTGTTCCAATTATTTAATGAAGGAGTAGCACCAATTCTAAACAAACTCTTCTAGAAAAATGAGTGAACCACTCAATACAACCAGTTACTCTGATACCAAACCAGCCAAAAATAGCACGAGAAATTACACACCATAAAATTACACACTACAAAACCTTATGAACATATATGAAAAGCACTATACAATACCTTAGCAAAAAAGTGTTTTAGTTCACCCAGTGTATTAGTTTGCTAAAAGTGTTTGTTCTCTGAGGATATGGAGGATGGAGGCTACAGCTCAGCCTCACATTGTACAGCCGTGGCTGGTAATAATCAACTCTTGTTTCTCTGCCGTCTCCATTCTCTGCCATCCCCACTTCTCTGCTTTCTGCCCTGATCCCTGGGCACTGTCGCTACGTGGAGCTCACAGCTCTCTCAGGCAGGGTTGTTCATGAAAGCTGTACCTTCCCCCCTCCCTCCTCCTCCTACAGGGAGCTCTGGCTGCAAGAGGCAGCTTCATTGTTTCTCCTAGTCCACTGATCAAATCTCAGGATTCTGACCTGTGGTAGCTCTTATGCATAAATCCTACACTCGGATGTGCTAGTGTGCAGTTGGTTGTTTTTTGTTGAGTTTTAGATGTTCAACTTGTTTCAAGGGGAGAGATCTTGGGACATCTCTCACTCCACTATGTTTCTGAGGTCACTCCTTAGTTACATATTCTAATAGCACATATTAGGAATCTAATTTATGCTCTTAGAAATTAGGATAGTCGTTTCCTTCAATTTAGTGACTGGAGGAGATCATGACATGGGACTTTGAGAATGCTGATGTTGATGTTACTCTTAGTCTGGGTGCTGGTTATAAAAGATTGTTTCACATACAAAAATTCATTGCTCTGTTCCCTTATATATATGCCTGCTGTGGGACACACTCTGCCATGGGCCTGTAGCACTTCCATATATTACTGCTGAATGTCATGTGCTGAATTGTGCTCCCCTTGCAAGAACAGTTTCATATTGGCCCTAACCCCCATACCTCAGAATATGAACTAAATTTAGACAGGGCCTTTAAAGTGGTGATTAAGTTAAAATAAGGCCCTTATGGTAGGCCCTAATCCAATATGACAGGTGTCTTGATAAGAAAAGATTTAGACACACAGAGAGAACACCAGATATGTGCACTCAAAGACACAACCATGTGAACATACAGATGAAGGCAGCCATCAGCAAGCCAGGGAGACAGGCCTCAGAAAAAAATTTCAAAAAAATGCCAACACCTTGATCTTGGACTTCTCCAGAACTTGAGAAAGTAAATTTGTTTAAGCCACCTTGTCTGTGTTATTTCGTTATGGCAGTGCTAGCAAACTAATACACTGGGAGAACCAAAACACAAGTCTCTGACTACTCTTTACCCAGGATATTTCTCAAGGTTGTGCTTACAGCACGTATATTTGAGGAATGAGGGAATGTCTCACCTTAGACAAAGAAGGCTCACTCACAGGCTTTTACAAAGTAGCAAGCTCCCCAGACTCAATGTTCCCCTCCTGTAATATAGCCCATTGCCAGCCTCCGTCCAGGCTCACCTGCTTCATGCCTGTGGCACTTGGGAGGTGTGGAGAACTGACACAAACACAAAGCTCAAGCTGCTTGATATACCATGAGTAAAGTCTCTTGTTTTTGTCCAGAAATCTTTTGCTTCTGCCAGCTACCATAAAACAATAATAAGCTGGCTCACTAGCTTGTACATAGGGTAAAATCTCAGCTCCTTCAGAAACCTTGATGGTTCATAAAGTAGTTTGTTTGTTTGTTTAAGGTTCATGAAAGAATAGTGTTGACTTTCATCTCTGAAACTGACTTATTGAAAAAGGTGACTGGAAAAGCCCCTGTGCAATCCAACCATGTTGCCCAAGTGTGAACACCAGTCACTTGATCCTTCAGCACTAGGGATTCCAGGCTCTTTCCTGAGTGGACACAGAAATTAGCCATCTTCTTTCCCTCATGCATGTGCCATATTTATACTCCCTCAAAGTTTTCACAGAGAAGGTTCCCTTGCAACAGGAGATGATTCTGGGGATCCAAGTCAGGACCAAAAAGTTTTTAAACTTCCCTGAGAAGAACTTAATTTGAACAAGAGGCTGGATTTACTTCCTTGGTATTCCAGGTACCGTAGATGTTAATGGCACTCCCTCCCTCCCGGGTACGAAGGAAAGATATCCACTCACATTCTCTTCCAGCTTTGTTATCCACTCATTTCCTGACACCTAGAGGCCATGCTTCCCCTGGTTCCAGTCAATGCCCCACATACTTTGTAAACTTCAATTTCCCTCCAATCCCATTTTGTGCTGTGAGAGACCAAGGCCCTCTTTCCTCTACTTTTTCTGATTTCCTCTCCCCTGTGCATTTAGGAACAAATCTAATAGATGCCTTCATGAAACTGTCAGACCAGTAAAAAAGACAATCATAATA